>JAZDUH010000269.1:7792500-7955000 GCA_036419115.1 Scarus forsteni | reverse complement strand
CTCTGCTGCTGTGGCCCATCTGTGTCAATAGCCTCATTTACACTGCCATTATAAGGTGTAATATTAACATTCCTGTTATGTTTTGCCTCCTCGGTGAATGTCCTGCGGTGAGCATCTCTGCGTTTTTGTGTATGTGGGGCATGTGCCATGTCACTCACATCCAGTGAGCCATAATGAGCATGTTTTTGGTCTGTGGGAGGAGGCCCGAGTGCCCAGGGAGAACCGACACAGGAAGAACATGCAAATTCCACACAGAAAAGCCTTGCCCAATCCTGGAATCAAACCAGTGGCCTTTTTGCTGTAAGGCCAAAGCACTAACTGATGTGTCACCAACTAAAATGTGCACTAAAATGTTTAATTTGATCAAAAATTCTGTCAAAAAGCAGTATAAATCAAGTTTGAAGCAGTCCGAGCATCCTGTGTACAAAACACAGGCAATAAAGGGTACGTTTAGGAGAGCTGATTTGATAATAAATCTTGATTTAGTTATTAAACTCTAGAGATGCTGTTCAAAATCCAGCAAACAATGTTAAGAAAATTAACCAGAGTTATTTTGAACTGCAGAAATTCTATGCTTTCCAAAAAAAGAAAACTTAAAGCTACTTTGTGTTCCAGCAACTCAGCTAATAAGCAATGATGTTCAAGAAAAAACTAAAGCATCTTAATTTATTGTAAGGAGCTTTAAAACCTGTACCAGATGGAAAAAGCTCTGTTTCTGTTTTCCAGGTTACCGCTGCTTCAAGATGGTCATGTTCTTCTCCGGCTTCATGTTCAGCTCTGTAGCCACCCTCCTGTTCTACCACAAAGAGCCTGTGCTGGAGGTGAAGCTCGGGACAGAGACGAAGGCGGGGATTGGACTTGGCGTTGGCGTTCTCTGCGGCCTGATGACCATGCTGGTGGCCCCTCTGGGCCTCGTCATCAGTGGCCTGCAGCTGGGCAGCCTGCTCTGCCTCCCCCTCCTGGTGGTCGTTGGACAGTTTTACAGCCTCACCCCGGTGTGGGTGCCCCTCAGTGCCTTGCTGGCTGCCGGCATGGTGGCTGCCGTGTTCACACTTCAGTGGCAGAAACTGTTCACCATTATTTATACATCTGTGCTGGGAGCCACTGCTGTGATGCTCTGTGTGGATTATATGATGGGGACGTTCATGCTGCCTGATCAGGTGTACGATCTGCTTTGTCAGGCTGCTCCACGTCAACTGTGCTGGTTTAACTGGGTCATCACTGGGATATGGCCTACTTTCAGCCTGATTGGTGTGTTTGTTCAGTGGAGGTTTACTGCCAGAGGAGTATCACATACAGACGGTGAGTTTAAGTCAACCTGTAGTTACTGATGCATCCAGACTCAGACCTTCAGAGCTCAATCTCTCCTCCTGTTAATGCTGTACACTCTGTTTGTAATATGTCTCTCTCACTTTGGATGCTTCCCACCAGCAGATAAAAAACACAAGAAACACAATAAGAAGCACAATCATAGAGAGGCAAGAGGAAGACCTCGACCGTACCGCCGGCGCAGACCTCCGGTGCTGAACCGTTACGCTGGGGACGTCCTGGCACCGGTAAAATACTCTTTTCACTTTTCCCTGATAGTATGAAGAATGGTGTCATGGTTAAGGCAGGAAGTATGTTTGTGTTTTTGTATGTAAAGATGAACTACAATTACTTTTATCAAGTCACATGATTTCAGCATGGAGCCATCAGGTAAAGAACAATGTTTAAAACTAGAAAAGCACTCGGAGAGCACAGACCTCCGCCAGCACCAGTTCTCAACAATATTGTGATTTTCCCCATATATATTACTCCTACCTTTATTTCATCTAAATATTTAGATTCCTTGACCATGAAAACATACAAATGTGCACAAATGCTGAAAATGGTCCTATCTCGCAATGTTAAAGAAT
The DNA here is from genome assembly GCA_036419115.1 of Scarus forsteni. Classification (NCBI taxonomy): domain Eukaryota; kingdom Metazoa; phylum Chordata; class Actinopteri; order Labriformes; family Labridae; genus Scarus; species Scarus forsteni. The sequence continues at coordinate 7,953,102 of JAZDUH010000269.1, read as the reverse complement.
CCTTCAAAAAATCCCAGATGGTGATCCAGATCACTTCCAAAATCTAATCATTTGTTCCTTGTCCCAATCCATACATTTCCTGAAAATTTCATCAAAATCCATCCATAACTTTTTGAGTTATGTTGCTAACAGAGGAACAAACAAACAAACAAACAGATGCAGGCAGCAACATAACCTCCTTGGCAAAGGTAATAACATCAAGGTGTGCTACAACTTCTGCCTGGTTGTTATGTGCATCTGGTGGCATCTATATTCTTCTTCCACGAATCAGGCAGGTCCATCTGCTCTGCAAGGCTATGCATTTACTGAATGATGCCAAAATATGCTCAACTGATTCTTCCTCTTGAGAATGATCACACAACCCACTAAAATTTTTACCAATGATGTATTATAAAACCCCAGTTGAAAAATAAACGGGCTGGGCACGCACATCCTATGTAGGGTGCTGGATCCAAAAGATTCCAAGCATGAAAAGTTTGTAAGCTACTTTTTGGTGTGTGGATCTCCTTACACATTTTTCATTATAAAACCCCAGTCACACATTCTCGTTTTTCATGGAAATTGTGCACGATGGTCATAATCCTGATGAAGTGTGCTTTGGTCGTGGTGCATGTGCTACTTGATCTGGATCAGCGTTGCAGGGTTCTGGATGAAAACCTGGGAATGGGGAAGGGCCCTGACTGCTTTGACTGTTCAAAACTGTTGTGAAGAATCGTTGCTCTCAGTGTCGCAGGGTAGAAGTCCAATGCAGTCCTAAGGCAAACAGTATCAGCGTGGCATGTCCAGGGCTCAATTGGGTTGATTCTGGCTCAACCCTGAAAGCTTTCTGAGGAATACTGACAAGAACATATCCGTTTGTGCCAAAGGACACGGTCAAGCAACAGGGCTCAAATCAGGGCTTACGTGATGCAAACTGGGCTCGAACGGGGCTGACATCGTGTCAGTGGGATGGGTATTTATGGAATCCTTGTTGTATTGTTGTATTGACCTAACTGAAGCACTGCAGAAGCACTACTGACGGTGTATTTGCAGGGCCGATAAAACACCTTTGCCAATTGTGTACAGTCATGCACAATCGCCATGAGAAACAAGAATGTGTGACTGGGGCATAAGTTTTTCAGCGAGTGTGTCTTTGGCAGATCCATCTTGTAAAGCTTCAAACCACAACGATTGACCTCAGTCTGCAGAGGCACTGACCAATCAGCATGTGTGAGGAGAAAGAGGCCATAGCTACCAGGGCAACACCAGTTTAAAAATAGCTGCTCGTATAGAAATTAGCATAGATGCTACCTGCTTTAGTATCAGTTTATCAGAACTTGACAACATTTCTAACCTGACACACCAGATTGACCGTTCAATATACTTCTCTAATCCATCCACCAATAAGAGTATTTGGGGAGGGCTGAATCTTTCAGAAGCTTATCCAGCAGGTGATTGGACAATCTTCTGTCAGTCACATTCTTAAAGGCCAATCAGATAATGTGGAGGGTGGGTGCTACTGCCACAGTGTAAGGATAGACTATGAACCACTTCGTAAAACAAACAAAGCAAAACAAGTGAAGCAAAAATATCTTTTCAGGAGAAGTTTTTAGTTTTTCACTTAGTAAAGAAATGTGTTCAAGATCTGATACAATAACTACCAAAGCTGTTTTATTCTAATCTTCGAGTGAGCATTCACATCCTGCTGTCGACTTGCTTGTAGCTCCCACCTCTCTGCTTGTGCCACACCGCTTCGGGCTGCTCACAGTCATGAATCAGGCTGAGCCATCTGCACGATAAGGTTGCAACATTTGCTCATTTAATGAAGAAAAAAGAACACTGTTATGCTCTCCTTGGAAAGACAGTTTACTCTTGTCTTGACATGTTAGACACTGCAGTCTAACATGTCAAGACATCAACTTTATAACAAAGATTTTATATCCAGTGTCAGTGGTCTCAAAATCATACGGTAAGCACCTAATGCCACTCGTGCTCTTGTAATGATATGGTGTCAAACTTGACTGGATTATAAAATATGGTTCAGCAAAGATGCCAGCAGTGCAGCATTGTAACCATCATGCTAAAACTGCACATTTGGCTGGTTCATTGAATGATTAAAATGAACTGCACAGATCTGACAGTATCATCTGGATTGTTGTTGGCCAGGGTTTTGCTTTTTATCTGAAATTATCCTGATTGTGTTTATTGACACCATGCACACCATGATTGCCATTTTTCCTATGTGATTACAGAGCAGTAACATTCCCCATTTCCCCTCTAGAGTTATCTCAAGAGTCTTCAGGAGCGTCGGATGGGAACAGGCTCCTCCAGCAGCAGCGTCAGCACCATCACACACCGGCTGATAGACTTTGACTATGAGACGGGCTCCATGGTGCCTCTGACTGCCTCCTCTCCTGTCTTCAGCTTCTAAAGGAACATACTGCGTCTTATTTGTTTTGTAAATTATTAGCTGAATGACCATTTGAAATGTTTTCTCTGTACAGAAATAATTCAGCAGTTTCCACTTCAATAACCAGCTGCTTCAGATAATCCTGTGTGCACACACTGGGATTAAGACTCTTGGAGATTATCCTCTTAATGACAACAACACAAATGAACAAAACACATGCAGCTATTAGACCCCCAATAACATGCTCGTTCAACAGTTTAACTCAAAGATATTTTCTTTTTATAACTAAAGGGGTCCCTCAGATTTTTAAAGATGGGTTGAATGAGCTCCATTGTACCACTAACTACATTAGATGCAGTAGAAAGTTCTCTCCTCTCCCTCAGTAAGACACAGTTTGTAAAAGTTTGTGATGCAGAACTAGCTGCAAACAGGAACGTATGGTACCAAATACAAAAGATATTTCTCCCATCAAAAAATAATACCACAGTTTAATGGTACATTGCCTAAAATGTTTCTGAGTGCATTGACTTTTCAGAAAAATAGAGTTTATCAGGAACTAAGTGACTCATGTCACGTATTCCACAATTTCCACGAATTTTACTTATTCCAAATATTCCTAGTTTGCTTACGGTGTAAAGGACAACATAAGCAACTTCGTAAAACAAACTGTTGGCAAAATATGTCTAAAGTGGAGCAAAAAATATCCTTTCTGGAGAAGTTTGAAGGTTTTTGTGTTTCACTTAGTAAAAAAATGTGTTCAAAATCTGACACAACAACTGCTGCTAGAACCAACCGCAAACAGGGAAGTATTGTACCGAATACGAAGGGGATTTTCTCTGCCCACAAGAACTCCCATCAAAACAAAATACCACAGTTTAAGAGAACGCTACCTAAATTTTTTTCAAGTGCATCAACTTTTCTGAAAATAAAGTTTATCTGTAACTAACCAACTCACATCACATATTCCACGTATTCCACGTATTCCACGTATTCCACGTATTCCACGTATTCCACGTATTCCACATATTCCACGTATTCTTAGCTCCAGATAAACTATATTTTTCCAAAAAGTTAAAACATTCAAAAAAAATTCTAGTTTATGTACTCTTAAACTTTGGTGTTGTATTTTTGATGGGAGTTCTTGTAGGCAGAGAAAATCCCCTTTGCATTTGGTACAATACTTCACTGTTTGCAGCTAGTTCTACGTAACAGACTGTGGCTTACTGAGGGAGATTAGAGAACTTTCTACTGCATCTGATGTACTTAATGGCCATATGGATCTTATACAAGCCCGCTTAAAAAAAACTGAACTATCCCTTTAAGATGTTAAGTACAACAGCACAGCAGTCTTTAATCTCTGAACACTGCAGAATGTAAAATGTGCTGTGATTGGTGATATGAGTTTTAACAAGAAACTCACATCAGCTCATGAATGCTGGTCAAATGAATGAGGAATGTTGTAAATATTTAAATGTATAAGTAAATAAATAAATTCCTGGTTTGATAGAAAGAGAAAAGCACATCTGGTTTTTATTTTAGTTTCTGTTACAGCAGGAATAGTTTGAGAAACATTCGTCTCTAAGGCCATGTTTGCACTGCTGGTTTTAATGCTCAATTCTGATTTGTTGTTGAAATCTGATTTTTTTGTGTGTGGTTGTCTATAGTATCATTTAAATGTGACTCCCATTAGATTTCAGTATGAAGCATTTACGGCCTTTAACCTACATGTGCAGAGGAAGTAAGGTCACACGCAGCATGCTGTGTTTGGGGAAGTAAGTATGGATGCCACACATGTTGGCGGGGTATCAGTTTTGGAGTTTTTGTGCTAACAGAACCAACAGAATTATGACAAAGTGACAAAAAGAGAGCTCACATTTTAGCAATGGCCTGCTATACCTGTACAGACTGGGCATAGAGTCTGAGCCAGGAGTGGTGGGACTGTGGCATGAGGGGCTTCACTGACACAGAGTTCATCCACAATTGTTTTGTTCATTTTTCATATTAGGGCCATGTTGAGGTGAGACTTAAGGCCATCTCAATAGCAACGCAGCATTTCCAAAACCAGAAATCCCCAATAAATCCCCAATAGAAGGGGGCTCTCACAGTGAGAGCTCATGGATGTGTTCTAGTTTAAGACTGATCCAGGCTGCAAAGATATGAATTCAGGCTGTGAGTCTTCAATCTGCACATAAGGTGTCATTTTTCTGCAGTCTGCCCCAAGTGGACACCCTGGGTACTACAGCCTTTGGTACTTCTGCATGGACTTATATTTACAGCCCCAGAAGTTGCTGCCTGATCTTATTGTGTCCTGCCTTCTAAAGCGCAGGTTTGTAATGTTTGTTTCACGTCAGTAACGTAAAGTTAGATAAATGTGCGACATGATAATACAGAAAGAGCTGCTTTAAGAAACATCAGATATGTGTCTGTTTTGGACCACAAATGAAAGTGACCTCGGTCTGATTTGAAGAAATCGGATAAGTGCTGTTTAGGCTTTCATAAACAAAATCAGATATGCATTACATGAGGGCAAAAAGATGGATTTAGTGCACCTTTGCTTGAAGTGTTAACGTAGCTTTAGAGTTATCAAATCACAAACTCTCTTGGTGATGGAATGATGTGATTTTGTCCAGTTTCTTACTGCATTTCCCTATCAGCCTCATCCATCACCACCCTCTTCCATCTCAAAGTAACTCAAATATTGTATCAAACAGCACAGAAAGGAGCTCACTGGGTTGTTCAATGCTAAAGCATGGTGTGTTTTTTATTGCCCTAGAGATGTACACAATTCTCTCAGGAGACCTACCTAAAATATTGAAAACAAGTGACAATAAGTCAAATAAGTTATCAGCTCTGGAGTTCATTTGTCTAAGATGTTTCCTCAGAATTTTAAGAAGTTTTTTTACAGCTGCAAGAGGATGGAGTTGGAAGTCAAGAAAACACAGAGGTCTAAATTAATGAAGTAGGTGAAAGAAGCATCTGTGGAGGAGTCATAAATGTATGTGGCCCTGAAATTCCTCAGTAAATGCCTTATTTTAAACAATTATCATGAAAATCCAGCGGCTAAATTCCATTCAGCAGTTTCAGTTCAAGGTCCTTGTATGAAGGAGGCGGCTCACTTTCACAAGATTGAAAACCAACAGAGTGATTGTTATAGCACCTTTATTTTTCTACAGTGAAAAAAAACAAAATGTCCTCATAAAGAAGAGCCCACTGACTTTCTCTGTACATGTCTATCTAAGAAATATGAAACATCTGTGTAGAAAAACTTGTTTTAACATCACACTCCAGAGTTTGTCTTGTCCCACTGAATGATCGTCAGCAGCTATCTTTAAAAATTATACTGATTTGTTATGAAGATCTCCTTTAAGAGGGGTTCACATAAATAAATAAGCATCAGTCAGTGCTGGTATTTTAGTGATGGTAGGAAGCTAAAGCTCTGTGTTGATTCTCTGCTGCTCTCTTCTGGCTTAACTGTTACATTGCATCCAGCGAGAGGCCGTCTTCTGAGGATAACCCCTCTCCACAGCTTTGTGGTTTGGGTTGAACTTCCAGTACTCCGAGCCCTTAAACACATATACAAAACCGTTTGTCCACGTCAGAGCACCGTCGGTGTTGTTGGGAAAACCTTTGAAGAGTTTCATGACAGGTTTGGGGTGTAATTTGAAGTCTGTGGTGCTGATTTCATCCCACTGCCAGTACACAGAGCCCTAAAAAGACACATTTATTAATTATTTGAAGTTATCTAAAAATGAAAATCAGCCCTACCACAAGGAAACATTATTATTGCTGCATTTTCCTTTCTAATAACAAAACTGAAATTTAGTTTTGCACGTTTCCACATTTCTCTCCATATGTTAAGAATTTAAAAAAACACTGGCTTTATGATAATTTCACTACGTTCATGTATAATATTCTCCAGAGTAGTATGTCTTGAAAATTGAAATTTAAGTTTAATTTAATTCTAATGTCCCATCACACTGAAATCTGACAGGTTATTCCATTAGCCACTCAAAAATGATGAATCAGTTGAATATATAGATAAAAAACTTGTAATAATGTTCCATGCCCTGGTGTGTTTGACTGTTTACATCAAGTCTTGGGTGTCTATTAAACAAGGATTTGATGTAAGTTAAATAAAAAGTAAAATTTAGTCTTTGTATAAGATCAGATGCTGCTCTTTTTCGCTCCCCATTGAATACGCTCAGGTCCGAGGGGGCAGGGAGGCTATGAGCTGTGTGCTGCCCAGTGGGAGCATGGACTCTCAAAACTGTCATATAGTGTCTGTGGACTGGTGTGAGTTACATTATATGAGCCTGTATGTATGTGGAAGGACAGGCTGTGCCGTGTCTCAAAATAGTGCCTAACCAATGCAGCAGTGTAGTGGATGTGGCAGGACATGGTACCTTTAAACAAACATTTAGTTTATCAGGCTGCTCACTGTTGTCTTTGCATCTTAATTTGATGTGTTTTATTATTTTTGGAGCCTATAATCATACAGCTATAGGGTCTGTAAGTTGGTTTCAATCATCTTGTTTTTGTGACCTTGTGAATCTTGTTTATACCTACAAAACAAGTCCTGCTATCTATTCACAACAAGGTTTATCTAGCTAACTTATGATCCTGTCGGTTACAAAATAAGGTGGTCATGGTCATATTTGGCTCCAGTTCTTCGGCACTTACCTTGATAAATATAAGTTTTTGGTTCTTGTTGAGGTAAAAGGCAGAGTCTATGCCGACAGCGGCATTTGCTAAGGGTCTGGGGAATCCACCATCAAGTTTGAAGTTGGCATATCTCCATAATTTGTCTCCTATAACACAAGAAGAGAATGTTAAGATATTCTTTAGAATGTTAAAAAAAAGTTATACTGATATGAAAATACTTCAGCTTTTTGAATTCTTTAAGAACATTATTGATTTTTATAATTTTTTAAACTCTGAAATAAATCCACCTTTCACAAAATAAGTTTTCCCGGTCCGTTGAGAGTGAACTGCTGCACCGAGGCTTCCTGGTAGCTCCTTCCATATAGAAGAGATCAGGATAGGAGGGCTGTAACCTTGGCGAGATAATGTCCACACATACTTACCACTGAACATATAAGCCCTAAGATGAGGACCTGCAAGAACACAACACACAACCAAACACTGAATGAATGAAGACACATTTTCTCACTGGAGAACATTACTAAATAAATACGTGATTAAAGGGTTAGTTAAGTGAATGTGGCCTTATCTGTCAAACGTAAACAGTAACAATAAGATCCTTAATTGTTCCTCACAAGATTGTCTTAAGAGCACATCTCCTGGATATTTTAATTTTATTTAAGTTACTTCACTGTATTCAAAGTTCGTACCTAACATTACAGCATCCAGATGGGCCTTGCATGGATCTGGGACTTGTACTGGAATTTCTTTTGGAGGGCTTTTGTCTGGCTTCCCTGAGGAGAAAAAGTGCCGAACATTGGATTAATTTGCTTTTGAAAAACTCACTAAAAGCCAACACAATACTCTTCTGACTTTACCGTATATCTTCTGTATTCCTTTAATATCATCAAAATGAAGTTTGAAGTCAGGTCGGAATCCGGTGTAAACAGGAGCCATTAGAGCTTTGTAGTACTGAGAGTGGCCCAGACCAAGAGCGTGACCGATCTCATGAGCAGCCACAATCCTCAGGTTAGAGCCGTACGGCATCCCCTCTGTCCACATCTCATCCTGATCGAAATGAATGAGTCCTGACTCAGGGGCGTCTGCGTGGGCCAAAACATGACCTGAGAGCAGAGAGAGGCAGGTTATCCAACATTTACTTGCACCTTTTACTTCTAACATATGTTCAAAAGTCCCATCCATCCATCCATTCATCATGGAGGCCCTGACCAGCGTGCCGTGTCCCCATGCTGTTGGTATAATAAATGTTTTCACCATTTTTAATAAATCAGACTCCCATATGCAAAAGTTTAAAGATATGTATCCAGGTATTTTATTTCCTTAGCTGCCTGTTGAACGATGCTAGGCTCACCTGACCGCTTGGTTATCAAGGCCTAATCCTATTTTCAGATTTAGGCTTTGATATAAAGTGAGAGAACAACCAAGACAGTGTGTCAAGTAAACAAAATGATAACACCACAAGCAGAAGACCTGAGCTGTGTTGATTTTCACACCTTTAATCACTGATGATCTATTAAAGTCATCAGAGTTATACCCTCGACCTCTGCTCTGCCTTTGTGCTGTACTCGTGCTTTCAACCCTCCATCAACCTAAAGGCTCCAAAAGTGAGTCAAATCGGATTCTTGAAGATTGCAACATTCCTCAGTGTATCTGTTATGTCCACATTTTAACTGTCCTTACCTCTCCCATCAAAGGGAACCGGACATGACTTGTCTTTACTGTGAAAGGAGATTCTGATGTCTGCTCGTCCGTCATACAGCTCCTTAAACTTCAGAGGTGAAACATCACTCCAGTATTTAAAGGCGGTCTGGATGGCTAATCTGGTCTTTGCTTTACCCAGGTCAGGGGCGTAGTTATAGATTCGGTAAGTCAGGGACTTCTTACGCCAGTAACCTTGAAAAAAAAAAAAAAAGAAATCCAGTTTTATGAGTGGTTTGGGGAAAATATCTTTAAGGGTTAGTTGGGGATTTTTGAAGTGGGATGACTCGAGGTCCGAGGCACTGGTAAATAAGACTGTGATTAAAGTAGCATGAGCTTTGTCCCTGAGGAGAGGTATTCAGGGTTGGAAGCAAGATGATATATTATCATTTGATGATGCCACCAATTACTAAAATTTTAGGATAAAGCTACACAAAAAACAACGTTGGCTCAACAAGTGCGACAGTGACATTTTTTACAGTATTTTCTGTACCTTAACAAAGCTGCTGTGTTTAAAACTTCTGTGTTATGACATAGAGGTTTTGTGTCCCTCGGATATCTCCTCTCAGGGACAAAGCTAGCAAACTGCTTTAGCTGTAAATGTATTTACTTGTGCCAAAGGCCTCTAGTCTAGCAATCCCACTTCAGAAAACCTGACCTAACCCTTGAAAATAACACTAAAAATCAAAGTGTAGACAAAAAATGTACTCACCCATTATTCGATATTTTAGAGACACATCATTGAAGTTGTCTTCTTCACCACATCGAGGTTTGTTCATCATCCACAGAGTGGCCGAGTCCAGCTCTCCTGTTATGTTCAAGTTTGTTGCATTCTGAAATGACCTGTCAGACAAATAAAGACTTAATGTCTGGGTGATGTTGGGATTTTGGTGATTGAAACAGTCTGAGACGGGCATTTGTCTAATTAAATACATTAGTGAGTTCACCTTAAGGCTTGAGCTATCTCCTCAGGTGGATGGTGTCTGACCCCTCCATCTAGTGGGATGTGCAGGTAACCATACCTCCTTAAATATTCCTGGAAAAAAAAGTTGGAATAAAGGTACTTCACTTACATTCACGAACAAACATATTGATGAAACTGACCCATCCCTCCATCTACCCATTATCTATATAACCTATCCCATCTGGGGTCCTGGAGGGCTGGAGCCTGTCCCAGCTGTAAATGAACATGAAGCAGGAGACACCCTGGACTGGCTGGTAGTCAATACCTGGACTGACACAAACTTCCACCTATGAGCAATTTAGAGCCACCAATAACCAAAGGAGCATGTTTTTGGCCTTTTGGAGGAAACCCTAGTATTTGGATAAAACCCACACAACCACAGGGAGAACACTCTGCATACAGTCGAGGGACCTTTAAGCTGCACCCCTCACTGCATGGCCATCAGCCCTCCAGTCCTGCACTTCAAAATGCTGATCATTATTGACAAGATGAGCTCAAAGAAAGAAGGAAAACAAAACCCTCTCATGTAGCAGAGGCTTTTGTGTGTTTTAACTGGTTAAAATAAATATTCAAAATTATTTATTTACTTCTTTGAAGAATCATTTCTGTCGGAAATGTGTTTTTTAGTTTGTAAAATCTTAGTAAGAAGGTTTGCTAAGAGTGCAGATAACTTTGGATTTATGTTAAGCTTAAACCAAAAAGGGCTACTGGACCTAAAGTGGTGTCTTTTGTTGGAGGGTGGTTGGTGACCCAGCTTGGAGAGACACTTGGATGTCAAACTAATGGTTGTAGGTTCAAGCCCAGTTGTCATGTAGCTAATGTATGAGGGAGGAGATGTGTTAGCTAGTGCTGATGAATATTTACATTGAACTTGAACCATCAGTGAGTGAATGTGGGTTTGACCTGGAAGGTGTCAAAGTGCTTTGAGGGGTCAGCTGGACCTGAAATGACTACACAAGCTCAAGTCCATCTGCCATTTAATATTTATAAGGTTAGTGAGTTGCACCCTTTGGAAAAAAGCTCTGGATAACTCCCAACCAGCATTGTCAAGAACAGACTCTTGCCTGCGCCTCACATGTGCAAATGCTGCAGTCTTCAGAGCAGGAGGTCCAGATCAAAACCCAGTCCTAGCATAAAAAAGGAAGACCCCCCCCCCCCGCCTCTTAAAAATCAAATAATAAATTCTAAAACATAAATGATAATTTAAAAAAAAGCTTTGTTACTTTTCTTTTAAAAGACATGCATGCAAAAAGTTTCATCCCAGGGAGTCCAATATCTGGCCTGGGGGCTTTAAACCATCCCACAGGAAACTATAAAAGGTAAAATCAAATGTGAACATCATTATAACATAACGCTTTAGACTGACAGATAAATAGAGACTGATGGATTATGGCAACAAATAGCAGAGATCACACCAATTTCCTCAATATCAAGATGTAAAAAGAGCATACTTAATTTCATTGTGTCTTTTTTTTTGTTAAATCACATTCTCAATTCTGTTTTAACTGTTAACTGCAAAATTACATATTTATTCATAAACAAAAAGAAAATTTATATTTTAGAAAAGACACAATTATCTTTGCAAGACACAACAGCATTAACAATATTTATCTTATGCCTTAGAATCAGAACTGATTTAAGATTTTTTAGTAGACTAACCTTGTACATTCTTTCTATCTTTGTCTGTATTTAGACAGGGCAGCAAATGGTTAAAAAGAAGTGAGGACTGGAAAAAAAGTAATGAGCCATAATTCCAATTCAAGCCCCAGATGCCCACTTTGACAACAGCCTCTATAAACAGGGTAAAAGACCACATCCACAAGGCTCCCTGAGCTCCTTGTTTTAAGTTTAAGGGCAAAGTCATTCAAGAACGCTTCTTAAAATCTTCTTTAGTTTTAACATACCAATTATGCAGATGACGTCTAAGATTTGTACAGCAGCACATCAGTTTTGTGTCCGAAACTGTTAAACTGCATCACCCAAAAGGAATACAAATAAAATAATGTAATAAGAACAGTAGATTGTTTTACATTTACGATTATCACAAACATTTAATCAATACAGTTGTTGTTCCACTTACAAACCAGGGAGGCCTAAACTACAGGAAAGATGCAAGTCCACATAAATACCACTAAGGCAGCCCCTGAGCAAGGCACTGAACCCCCAAAGGCTGCTCAGAAATCATTTTCTTGAGAGCAACAGACCATAACACCAACATTTCTCCAGCAGCTCAGACTTATCAGGTCTGTTTCTGCCTGTGCAGGCATTTATTTAGCAGTATTTTTCTACTTTTGTCTGTTGGAGGACCCTTAAAAATGTGAAAAATCACCCTCGCAAGCTTGCACATAAAAGGGAATATTGTCGTATAATAAATACAGCGTGACTTAGCAATGATGTAAATCCTAAACCTAAATCCTAAATCCTATTTCCTTGGTCACTGGGTAGCTTGCCTTCAAAGGCTTTCTCAAACACTTCATCATCATTTCACAATTTTTGTGTTGAATTTTAAAACAGATAAAGCATACATCCTCCTGGTTTTAGTTTACTTGCAATCATAGCAGGCGTAATGGAAGTGTGCATGAGTGGGTGGGGAAAAATGAAAACAAAATATATTGCAGCCATCAAACTGTCTCCTCTTCTCTGTTATACTGTCCTCACTCCAGGGAAATACTATGTCAGTGTTATGATAATGACAATTATAGCTTGTTTACAGGAGCTGCAAAAGTTTGCTGCTTATGCCCTAAAACACTTTCTGACTGAGGAAAAAGAACTTGACGCTACATTCTTCCTGCATATTAATGTAAGCTTTTTCTTAGTTTTTAATAGTGCAACACAATTTAAGTTAATATTATTATTCATCAGCCCCAAAGTTTACATCAGAATTGAAGGAAAATTGGGTTAAGAGACGATTCTGGTTCAGTGGAATCTAGGATATCTGAAGATCTGGATAGTAATAACAGCTCTTAGTTACAGCTCAATACATTTTGAAGGCACCCATGACAAAGTCAGAGGGCACCTCAGGGCTCTGTGGCACACAGTAAAGGAAGGAGTAACATTTTGGTTTTGAATACATTTCCTTAAATGCAGAGTTTATTATATTTGATTGGTCATAAGTCAAGCTATAAAATGTTACGAAGTGTGAAATTCATCCATCATCTATACCGCTTATCCATTTGAATCAATCAATCTTTATTTGTAAAGCCCCATAAGAAGTATTACCTCAAGGCACTTGACGATAAGTGGACTGAAGCCATACTCTCCATTTTAGATCCTCATATATGCAGTGGAACTGTAGACCAGCGTTATACCCACCATTGGGTCCTTGTGGGTGCCTGGGAGTTTGCCGAACCAGCATACGTGTTTCGTGGACTTGGACCTTGTCCCTTGTGGAGTCCTATGGGGGCATCAGACCCCCTGATACAGGCCATCCATTCCCAATATGACCGGTGCCAGAGCTTGGTCCGCATTGCTGGCAGTAAGTCGGACTCGTTTCCAGTGAAGGTTGGACTCTGCCCTTTGTCACCAATTCTGTTCATAACTTTTATAGACAGAATTTCTAGGAGCAGCCACGGTGTTGAGGGGGTCTGGTTTGGTGACGTCAGGATTGTGCCACTGCTTTTTGCAGATGATGTGGTCCTGTTGGCTTCATCAGACCATGAGCGCTTCACACTTATGTTTGTAGCTAAGTGTGAAGCGCGGGGATGAGAATTAGCACCTCCAAATCCTAAGTCCATGGTCCTTGACTGGAAAAGGGTGGAGATTCTGTCCTAAGTGGAGGAGTTCAAGTACCTCAAGATCTTGTTCATGAATGAGGGAAGGATAGAGCCGGAGATCGACAGGCGGATTGGTGTGGCATCGGCAGTGATGTAGACTCTTCACAGTCTGTCAAAAAAAGAGGGAGCTGAGCCGAAAAGCAAAGCTCGATTTACTGGTCAGTCTTCGTTCCTACCCTCCATAGGCCATAAGTTTTAGGTAGTGACTGAAAGAACAAGGTTGCGGTTCCAAGTAGCCAAAATGAGTTTCCTTCTCAGGGTGTCAGGGCTCTCCCTAAGAGACAGGTCGAGAAGCTCGGTTATCCAGGACTGACTTGGAGAAGAGCCGCTGCTCCTCTGCGTTGAGCCGAGCCACATGAGGTGGCTCGGGCATCTAATCAGGATGCCTCCTGGACGCCTCCCTGCTGAGATGTTTAGGGCATATCCTACCACGAGGAGACCTTGGGGAAAACCCAGGACACGCTGGAGGACTATGTCTCTCAGCTGGCCTGGGAACACATCGGGATCCCCAGGAGAGGGAAGTCTGGGCTTCCCTGCTTAGGCTGCTGCCCCTACAACCCAACCAAGGATAAGTGGAAGAAGATGGATGGACATATATGCATATATACGAATACATATAAATACATATACTTGTATCTACACATACATACATCCAGAGATGTATCCATCCAGGCAGATACAGAGGGACTAAAAATAAGAATTTAAGATTGCTACAAATCCATGGACGCCCAGACCTTAAATCTGTCCTCACCACTTTTGTATCTGTTGAATATACAAGGTGTCCATAAAGTCTCTTTACAGTTTAAAAAATTTATAGCAAAGGCAGTTGATGAGATATCTTAACCAGATTTGTTCTATTTTAATCAGTGTTTATTATGGGATGTTGGTGGCACAGTTGGATAGTGTGCTTACTCAGTGATGAGGAGGTTGCAGGTTCAAGCCCAGCACCAAGCGATACATGGCGATGCGTCCTTGAGCAAAACACTTAACCCCAAGTTGCTCCCACTGCTGCGTCAGTGGTGTGTAAATGGGCATAAAACGGCATGAATGTGTTAGAAATACTGATGGACAAGTAACATAGAGTGAATGGGTAGGTGTGACCTGAGGTGTAAAGTAGCTTTGAGTAGTCAAAAGACTAGAAAAGCGCTATATAAGCTCAACCATTTAAAGTTTTTATTCACATTAAAATTTTGTGTTTCAGATATTCTGTTAATGGAAGGAAAGGCTTGTCTTTCATGGTTGATGTCTTCCTCAGATGTTCTTGGTCGCCCATTCCTAACTTTATCCAACACTGTCCCTGTCTCCATAAATTGAGTACGCCATGCATGAATTGAAGGACGCTATGGCAGAACTCTTCTATACTTAGTTCTGTAGTTTCTCTGAGTCTGCACATCCGATCTTGTCTCAATAAACCAGGATACACATTGTGCCTTCTCTTGAGGAGTAGCCATTTTACAGGGTTCATTTAACAGTTTTCCTTCCATTAACAGAATATCTGAAACACAACATTTTAACGTGAATAAAAACTGTAATAAACACTGATTAATTAAAAACAAATCTGGTTAAGATATATAGAAAAGAAATATTTTAAATTGTAAAAAGACTTTATGGACACCCTGTACATTAGATCAATCAATCTTTATATGTATAGCATCATATTTGTTGAATATAAACTTTTGAGGTTGTCGGGGACTGGAGCCTATCCCAGCCAGCATTGGGCAAGAGTCAGGGTACACCCTGAACCAGCACCAGCTAATCACGGGGCAACATAGAGAGAAAAACACTCACACTTACACCCATTCCTGAGCGTCTTTTAGAGCCACCAGGTAACCCAAAGAGTGGGTTTATGGTCTGTGAGAAGAAACCTGAGAGCCTAGAGTAAACCCACACAGGCACAGGGAGTCGAACCAGCAGTCCTCTTGTTGGAGGTATGAGCACTAACCTGCAGTATCACCATGCTGCCCAAGTGTTACATTTTGACTCCAAAAAGAGACAAGTACACTTTGTTAGAGTTAATGAACCAACACTGTGTGATGTGGACCCATTGAGGCGCGTTAGAAGTGTTAGTCTTTCATCTCCTTT
Source organism: Scarus forsteni (assembly GCA_036419115.1). Classification (NCBI taxonomy): domain Eukaryota; kingdom Metazoa; phylum Chordata; class Actinopteri; order Labriformes; family Labridae; genus Scarus; species Scarus forsteni. Next base: position 7,937,534 of record JAZDUH010000269.1, on the reverse strand, counting down.
TACAATATCAAACTAAAAATTAGTGTTGTGCTCAAGACCACACTATCTGAGACCAAGACTTACCCGAGATCAGAAAGCACCGAGACCAAGACAAGACCGAGACAATCTGAGACTGAGACAAGACCAAGACCATCAAAATCAATTTAAAAAACCATGACAAGGTTGAACAGTTAAGGGGGGTGTCCCTCAGTCACAACATCAGGAAGGTTGCAGTCATCACAGGAGAAAATAACACATGAATTGAAGCTTTTTGTTGTTTTACCATGTTCTCCTCCTTATTCACATTGATGAAGTTGAAGAACCGCAGATCAGTGCTTGTCTTGATTGGTCTTGATCCCGAGTCTGGCCAGTCCGAGACTGAGATAAGACCGAGTAAAAACGTTCTCGAGTCCAAGACAAAACCAAGACCTTTAAAATGTGGTCTTGAGACCAAGACCGGTCTTGAGTAATACAACACTACTTAAAATTAAGCCAGAAATTAGAGTCTTGTTAGAAAAGAGTGTAAAGAATAATTCAAAGCACAAAAAAAAAAAATTTTTCTTACCACTGCTTCTGTGAAATCTTCTTTGCTCTGAGCAAAAGATGAAGCTGTCGTCAGAGACAGTAAAAAAAATATCAACTCCAGTTTATATTCCATTTTAGGTTTGTTCCTTTCTCACATTGCTTGGGAAAAACTAAATCAGTCCAACAATGTGAGTATGCCTTCTCAAAAGGATCTGGTTGTTTCTAATCACCACATGAGACCCCAGCTCTCCTGTCTACATCCATCCTGAGCTGAAGTGGCTCTCCCAGTTTAGAGATTCAGCTTTTATACCACCTCTGGTCTGCTCGGGGACTTCCTCGAAACCACAAGAAAAGCTCAAAGATAAATTTGATGAACAGAAAACAAACATGTTTCCAGCAGTCGCAGCTGGATCCCAGATTCTTACACCACCGCTGAGACTAAATTGTTCGGTAGTGTTCAAAAATAAACTGACTGGCTTTGTTTACGTCAAAGTCGTGAATTAAGTTAATATTTCAAAAGAAGACGATCTTCCCACCGCCCATAAAAGGTGATGACTGGTAACCTGTTATATCGCTGTGGGTACATGTTCCTCATGGAAAGTCAAATGAAGGTGTGACTGCTGTGCAGCTGCTTATATTTATGAGAATATCCCACATTGTTTTCATAGTTAGAACTCTGAGAAGAAAACAACTGACCACAGATCCTCTTCGAGACAACAGCTAATTGTTTTGTTCACAATGCAGAAACATATTCAAAGATAAAGTTACACCCTCATGAAACCAGTGCTACAAATCCAGCAGGCAGACAGTGAACGCCTCTTTTTCCACTGTGGAGTTTTAAGTCATATAAGAGCAGACAGATGTTTGGAAATACACTTCGCCCTCTGTTATTAAAAGAGATCCCCTGAGTCATGATGAGAATTATAAAAGATAATGACTTTGTATATTTTTAAATATTCTTTTTAATGTCTCCAAATCTTCAAAAGCAGCCTCAGGGTCACTGAGTTTTGGTCTGTGCTAATTTCAGCCCCTGATATATCGATATTGGTTCATTTCTGCCATCATATATAAAAGATGTGCTGTCTGTACATATTGTCCTTATAGTTCTTGTAAAGTGACAGTAATATCAGCAAAATATATGAATCTAAGCTTCAACTTATCATCCCTGAATGTCTAAATTTAAAATGATCTGGCATTTGAAAGGGAATCAAATGAAGTTTTTCTTGTTTCATATCCATTTCTTAAATAAACTACGACAATGAGAGGAGCAGGTCCATTTCAGGTCAGAAACAACTTAACGGAAAATATTGGAATCAACATCTTTGTGAAATAACACAGAAAACCTACACAAAATTGATGCACTTCTGTGCAAGCCTCACTCTCTATTAATTTCATGAACTATGGCATTTGACTCCTTGACCCTGAAAACCCAAACCTAGCACTCAGAATCATGTTATTATTATTATCGAGACAGTTATTGAGCAAAAATGATCATTTGCTAATGGTGCTTATCTGGATCACCACCAAAAGCGAATCATTTTTAAATGTAGCCATTATCAACATCTCCTGAAAATTTAAGCAATATCTGTCCAATAGTTTTTGTGAAATCTTGCTAAAAGACAAACATCGGAAACACTGGTGAAAACTAGGAATGGGACCAATCCAATCCAGTATCGGTATCTGCGTCCGATCCAGGCATAATTCACGGATCAGAATTTTCCAATCTGTGTGCCAAGGGGTGCCTGATCCAACACACACAAGACATGTGACGCCGCCCCTCCGTTCAAGAAATCCGTTCCACAGTTTGCAGTCAGCCAGTGTGTGCGTAGCATAGTGTGTCCTATGAGAGTGTCGCCGTCTATTAGCCATCTGAGCTAACAAACAAGTGCTAACAACAACATGTCTAGTGTGTGGAGTAAGGCTGTCAGTCTTCCTCAAAATCAAAGTCGAACAGTTTTCGGACATGGAGATTGACTGTATCCTTACAGAGTTTTACACTTCATTCAACAAATGTTGATATTCAATTTGAAACCCTTACAGTTGTATGTTTTTTGTATATTTTCTATGTAAATAACTGTTCTGTGGTTAATTACAGCCTCATAATCAAATTTTACACATAATTTCAACAATAACGATAATATTAATATTTCAGCAATAATAGCCCTGGTATCAGAATAGTATCGTATCGGCCGATACCCAAATTCAGGTATCGGAATCGGATCGGAAGTGAAAAAACCTGGATCGGTGCACCCCTAGTGAAAACATAACCTTCTTGGCAGAGGTAATAAAATGGGTCTACATACCATTTTTGTGCAAAGACCCTTAAACTATGTGTAGTTGCAAGTGTGTGATCATTGAAGGGTAAGGCAACATGGCTTCAAAATGAAATCTAATATTTTTCTACCAAAACTTAATTTAAGATTTTAATCATTTTTTCCCTCTAAAAGAAATGTATGGCACATACATGTCACAAAAAAAGTCTTAGTATAATGTTATCAAAGTATGTCCTAAAGTGAATTTTGCTCTTAGACTAAAAGTGCATGCTGTCTTGTTGTTAACAAAGGAACATTATGTAGTTCAGAAGTAGGCAGGCTCGTCTACACTGACACTGTAAGCTGCGCTATTTACACATGTATTACCATGGAATTCTCTATCAGCATTGAAAATAATTAAAAGGTACATACCTTAAAATGTGGCAGGGACAACCATACCAATTTTGACAGTAATTTCTGTCTTTAAACAACGAACAGGATGAAAAATTCATTTATATCAAAAGCGGTGACACAACTGAATTTAAATTTTTAACAATAAACAGCCATGAGTCACGTCATGTCGAAACATTACAGTGATGGTTCTGCTCAGTTGTCCCTTATGCACTTGTGTTTTATCCGTCTGGATTTGTATGATCGTGTTTTTAATGTTTCCTGTTTTTTTTTTACCTGCCTGCAAAGCAATTTCCCCTTAAGGCACAATAAAGTAGGGATTGGAATCGAAAACCAATTCCAGTTGAGAATCGTTAACAGCTCCATCAGGGGTTCAGAAGCGTAAGAATTGTGGCTTAATTTTAATTACACCTACTGTACAACCTTAACTTGCAGAAGCAGTTATCTATACTGCGATGTATGTTTGGCATTGTTGCCACGGAAAATGAGACCATTTGCCCACATGCAAAATCTGCTGGAATCGATAAGGGAATCATTAAAGAATTGGAGCGATTAGCAGGATCGTTAACAGCATTGTTATTGATAAAATCTTATCAATTACCATCCCTACAATAAAGTGAAGTTACAGTTGAACAATGCCATTACAGACTGTTATTGTGTCTCTGTTAAAAAATACTTGAAAGGGAGCAAAATAAGTGACAGAGTAAGTCTTCAAATTTGGGTAAAAAAAAAAAAAAGGTGAATTTAGTTGGAAACTTCTCATCCCCCGTCACATTATTCTTCCAATATCAACATTTTCAGTTTTAAACAAGTTCGTGTAAAATATTGGTGTTTTACTTGTTCTTCATGACACGTGGTTTCATAAGTTTGTGTAGCACTATGTTAAATGGAATTTGACCACCACATAGCTGAGAGCTGGACCTCCTCCGAGACCCTCTTTGGGTAGCTGGACTCCTATACTGTGCATTCCTTATAGGGTGGAGTATATAGAAAATGGCATTTTAGCAACATCTAACATTCAGGTTTTGGAAATATATCACTAAGCGACGAGAGCCGCTGAAGACCAAAAGGGATCGTGAACAGGGCATCATTTACAATAGTTATGAGGTGAGAGTTTTTAATTCATATTTGTAACTATTATTTTTATAGATTATAGGTCAGTTAAGATGTCAATTACAAGTTTTGTAAATGTTAAGTAACACAAGCAAACACAATCAAGCAAAATAAACTAAAGTTTTATGGGATGATTGAACACCTACTTTGATTAGGAATGGGAATTGAAAACCAATTCCAGTTAAGAAACCTTAACAGCTCCAAAAAAGAATCCTTATCAAGAGTCTTTGGGGTAATCAATTCCCTTATCAACTCCGTCAACTGACAATATTCAGAAGCGCTCAGAATTGTGGTTAGATTTTTTAAAAAAGGCGCCTAATGCACAGACTTCAGTGAGTGGAAACAGGCCAACATTTGCCCACACGGAAAATCTGCAGGAATCAATAAGGTAATCGTTAAAAGAATTGGATCGATAAGCAGGATTGTCAACAGCGCTGGTATTGTTAAGATCTTAATTCCCATCCATAATTTTGACAGACTTTATTTAAGAATAGAAACACTATATCCTATATTCACCATTTCTGTTTAGTGAAATGCTGCCAACTTCTACACACTACATCTTTAAATAAACTTTGTGCATGTTCATTAAAAAAGAAACGTCACCTTTTCTCCTGCTGTATGGCTCCTCATTGTGTTTTTGTTTTGGGCATTTTGTGCCTTCATTGATAGGAGAGAGACAGTGAATATGCTGAGAGTGAGGGGCCACAGGCTGGACTCTATCCTGGGCCGGCAGAAGCATGTTTATGTGTTGTGCCTGGCTTACTACCACTACATTAAACCAGCACCCCTGTGTGATCGATCTTTGTTAGTTTAGGCCTCTTACATTCACACATTGTTATCAGCCTGATTCTTTTTCTTATAAATGTATTTTCTGGGCATTTTGTGCCTTTATTGATAGGAGAGAGACAGTGGATAGGCTTGTGAAAGGGAATGAGAGAGTAGGGGAAGACACTCTGCATACTGCCTACAGGCTGGATTGTAACTTGGGCCGGCAGAAGTATGTATATGGGACGTGTCTGGTTGCTAACCACTCCACCATACCAGCACATCCATCAGCCTGATTCTTCAGTGTGTTTTTCAAACATCACATTACACCAGAACACGTTTATTTTGATATTTACTTCCTCATTTCTAAAAACAGAACATAAAGGACACTCACAAAGTTCCTTTTGATGCTTTCTCTAAAAAGCAGCCTGACAGGAAATCGTTTACGCAGCATGTAGTTTTAATAAATGTACTGACTGCAAAGACAGTTCAACATCAGTGCGACTACAGTTCTTCCATCCAAACATCGACAAAGTGTTATTTCTCAGAGCGAACAAACTTTTGACAGTTTCATGTGTCAGTAATACCTGATGATGCTATGAAAGGTAAAAAATGGAGAGGACAGACACGCACAGAACGATCACGATGATGTCTTAAAAAGATATTTATAAATGAGTGGCTCGGCTGGAACAGGAGGAGTCTTTACACTGTGAATGTAGAAAACAGGCTCTTCAGTTGAAGACGTCACATTATTCTCAGCCTGCTGTGTCTGAGGTCTCATTCAGGATTCATGATGAATATCAAATGTGTTTAAAGGAAGCTAAGATCAATAAGCTGAAGAGGTCCCATCATTGTCTCCGTGTGTTTAGTCCGTCTGAATCTTTTCTTTATTGCTTCAGGATTCGCGCTCCAGCTGCTCTAACTCCTCTTTCAGCGCCAGAGCCCGGCCCAGCTTCTCCAGCTGATCTTTAGTCGGCTCTTTAATTTCCCCTGAGTCCACTTTCTGCTGCAGTTCCTCTACTTGTCGCAGCTTCTTTTTCAGGTTTTTGATCTTCTTGGCCTTTTCAGCTGCTGCTGTTGTGGAATCGTCAGCCTCAGGGACAGACACCGGCGCTGCTGCTGCTGTTGTCTTGTCTGAAGACTCCCGGCTCTCTGAAATCGACACGTTCTCCACGGCGTCGCTCACAGAGTCCACGTCGGCGTCCCCGTCCTGTCCCTGTTGCTGCTGTTTTCGTTTTTCTTTACGTTTCATGTTGCGTTTGGCAGACTTTGAGAGCCCGGCGGTGTCGCTGTCTGCGCAGCCGGGGATCTTCTGCTGCTGCTTTGGTGGAGCTGCTTCAGGCGCGCTCATCCCTGGAGGCAGGTCGGGTTTGCTTTTGAAAAACTTCACGTATTTGTTTTCATAGCTAAAAAGAAAAGAAAAGGAACAGAAACATGAAATGAAAAACTAAAGTCAGGGGATAAAAATCGTCTGCAGATTTTTCCCAAAATGTTTATTTAAATAAATCATTTAAACTCTACTGCAATAACATCAGAAACAGAGATGAAAAGACGTCCAGATACTTTCCAGTGTCTAACAACACAACCTGTATTTTTTCTTCATAATTAGTATTATAGGTTTTCCAATGAAACCTTCCACTGGAGCTTATGGCTGATGAATGTTCCAAAAAGTGGGCCCTCCATAAAGGTTTGTCCTCCCAGATTCAGTGAACAAAAATACAGAAACTAAATACATATGAAAAGAAGCTCCTTTCTGCTCTAATGCTGTCCAAACACAAACTCAGGTACCATCATCGACCTCACCGGCTTTATTAAAGCTCCAGGTTTTTATGTATCCATGGCACTTAATCATTAACATGAATAGGGATGGGAATCAAAAGCAAAATCCAGTTGAGAATCGTTAACAGCTCCATCAAAGTATCGATATCATGAGTCTTTTTGCTAATCAATCCCCTTATCAGTTTCTTCCACTGACAGGGTTCAGAAGCGTCAGAATTGTAGCTTAATTTTTTACAAAAGGCGCCTACTACACAGCCTCAAGTGAGTGGAAACACCAGCAACTTGCAGAAGCAGTAATCCATGCTGTGACACGTGTTTGACATTGTTGACACTGAAAATCTACAGGCCAACATTTACCCACACCGAAAAAGTGCAGGAATCAATAAAGAATTGGATGGATTAGCAGGATTGCTAACAGAATTGGTATTGATAAAATCTTATCAATTCCCATCCCTAAACAGGAAATAGCCAAAATACTATGACCGTGTTTACAGGTTTTAATTCAATTATAACCAAGTAAGACCTTTTTGTACCAATTTAATCCTTAATCACCAACTAATAACTGGACTGAAATTGCCTTCAGTAACACAAACTATGCATTTACCACCTATAAAGTATGTTAGACAAGTTTGTATCCAAGATTAAGAAATCTAAAACGTGCTTGAGAGGAATAAACCCATCAATATTTCAGACTAACCTCTGCACAATATGTGCATTAGTCTGTTTTGTATTTATGAACGTTCCAATTATGGACCATAAATATGTCAGCCTGGCATACATTTGGATTTCAAATCAGCCTCTTTTACCGATTCTCCAATCATAAACACTGTGGCCTATACACAACCCTGAAACAACAAACTGTCTGATAACAATGATTTCCTAACCACGTCTTTTCATATAATGTCCCACAATGCTAACATTTCTTTTGTGTTTGATCATAAAAACAGATCAGAGTTAGAGCAGCTGGACTTAGATCCATCCTGCTAAGCTCCAATCTAAAACACCTGTGAGCTGCCCAAAGTGGCACGGACCAATCAGAGTCCTTTAGAGCAGAACGAGGTTTGAGTGATGAGCAGGACCTGACTGTATGTACAGAGATTAGCATAGATGCTAACATTTTTGCTCAGATCCAGCCTGCATTTCTTCATCAAATGAAGAACAAACACTGAAAGCACTTCACTCCACTTTAGACAGGTTTGTTCTCAGTCGTGACTCACGTTTTATATTTCACACCACTGCAGTAGTGCCCGCCTTCTACATTGTCTGATTGGCCCGTATTGAATATGACTGTCAGAGCAATCGTCCAATCACCATGCTTTTGTCCATTCCCAAACACTTTCTATGGGCTCTTTACCAGATGGACAGGTGAAATATATTGAACAGCCCCTCTAGTAGGTCTGCTCACATTTCTTCTGCCCAGTGAGAGGCTTCATCTCTGAATCTGCAGTTAGATGTGCTTGATGCCTACATAAAATTGACAGGATAAACATCTAAAACTTTCATTTTCTCATCTCATATTAATGTCCTGATGGACGATGTTTGTAAAAAAGGCTGACACTGACATTAGACTGATACATTCGAGGACCACAGTAATAACTTTGATATAACCAAATCGTTACCCTATATCTATCTGAAATGTTAAATGATGTACAGGAGGATGATATTCATAACATACTATAATGGAGAGAGAGTGGTGTGATAATGTGATGTGGTAATGCTATGAATTAATGATGGAATCAGTTTTCTGTATATATCTTTGAGTGAATACATTAAATCTGAAAGTATATGTATTTATCATTATGGATGTGAAATAATACAAACTGTTGTTGGAATTTTTTTTTTGCAATGTCCAAGCCAAAAATTATTGTGCGTGGACACAGTTGTTTATGAGAATGTGCAGTGACGGTATGTGCATTGGTTTGTAACTAATTGTTAGGAAAAAGGCTGGGAACTTTTTTATTATCATTTTACTTCCTCCCACTCATTTTCAAGTGTGTTTACTAGATATGGGCTGTGTCTGAAATGGCATACTAAGGTACTACTCAAACTAAGTGTGACGTCAAAATGAGTATGTAGTGTGTTCACATTAGACAGTATGAAAAGATTGAGTGTGCGAGAAATACCCAGATGTATACTATATCAGAAAAAAATTTAAGTATGCGAGGTGGGCATACTAATCACACTCAAACGCCCCATAATGCATTGCGAGCCCCATAATGCATTGCGCCATGCAAGACCGACTGGCATTCAGCTAAAAATCGGCCCCGAGCAAACTTCCCATTTTCAAAGTAAACGTGTCTTATTATCTCCTTTTAGTTCTTTAACGCTTTTGTAAATGGGCTCTTGTTTCGGAGCTGACTGGAAGTTTCTTCAACAGCATAATGGCGCGTATAACGGAATGTCCGAAATGCCGAAATGAAATTTGTATCCGTGCGTTTTATGGCTCAAATGACCACATTTTGGTATTCTACGAGGTGACTTTCTCACCTAAAATGCTCTCTGAACTTTCAAATGTGGCGAATCAACAGAGATATTTGATAGCCTGGTGTGCTTCTGATTTTCGTCGTCGGAGGTTTGAAATGCATCATGGGAAACTTAGTAGTATACTACAGTGTGAACAGTTGGCATCCTAATCATACTTATAGTATGTAGTTTACAGTATATACACATGAGTATGTAGTATGTAGTACGCTAGTATGCCATTTTGGACACAGCCAGTGTCTTGTTTATATCTGAAATAAACTTCATATTCAAAATAAATTAAAATTGAAATAAATGACATATCTTAGAGACTGTCTTGCCCAGATGCACAGGACTTCTAATTTTTCTGCTGTGCATTAAAACAGGCATTGGTGTCACTTAATTTTGCCTGGTACAATACTGCTGTTAAATTTTCTTGTGTCATGACAACCCCCATCATGTTGAAGACCCCCTGTAGGAATGTAAGAACTGCACTTACACTGGCACTTCTTCCTGAGGGACGTAACCGTCTTTCACTCGCCGAGGCTTCCTCCATGTTCCATCAGGCCTCTGAGTGGCAGCGATGTATTTCCCTGAAGAGCGACAGGAACAAATCTCAGGAAAGACCTCACAATTCAACGCATGACTAACTCTGCAAATTCCAGACCAGCAGAGCCTTAAATCCACCAGCCTGCTGCGGACTGACTCAAACACTTATCAAAGCCGAGGAGGGTGGACTGAAGGATTTTTAGAGAGAAAGTGTTTGAAAAATATGTTTGTTTTTAACTATTTCTTTACATCTTTTATTGGGATTACTGAGAGGCTGTTACAGCAGAAGTAAAAACACTAAATAGCCTGTGATCAGTCTGAAATCCAATTAAAAATGTACAAGAAATATGCACTAAAGAAGAAAGATTCCTGCCCATTAGATTGTTCTTTTTTTGGTTTGACTTTGTCTCAAGACTACAAAGAGTGGGATAAGAAGACAGGAAGTGAGGATTAGCACATTAAAAACAAAAAGATAACATTTTCTTGTCATACCAGGTGAAATGATAAAGCCCTGGCTCTACCTAACATTATTACTGAGGCCCATATCTCAATGAAATATCCAAAACTAAAACTTAAAATGCATAACCAGTCAGGGGCTTCTGATAGGGCTGGGACGATACACTTTTCTCCCGATTCGATTTTTTAAGATTTTTTATTTGCTAAATGAGCTTTTTTAACACCGGCGAAAAAGATTAACAATGATGATGCCTACAGAATATATCAGGAAAAATACACATCACATGCGAGTCAGTTTTTAGGATTTACTCAGCAATATATTTTAACCAGCTGTTTATACTCTCTTTTCAAATGCCTGAATTTCAAATGAAGCATATAATTTGGAAAAAAAAAAGATTCTTGAACCAAAAAATAGATTTAAAATAGTCAAACAAAAAAATCCCAATACTTAAGTGAATCGATTTTTTCTCCTACTCCTTGCTTCTGATATACAAAATTATAAAATTGAATAGTTTTGTGTTTTCATGGATGGATTTGCTCTGTTTAACTTGTGTCTGTTTCTTGTAGCAATGCACCGGTGATAAAAATTCATGGCAAATGCCACTAACTGGGTCTAAATAACAAATAAGCTGATACATGTGTAGATGCTGTTTTTCTAGTCACTTCTTCAGGCTGGCAACTTTGATTACCAAGAGGGACACATTTTTTCGGTGCCTGAGGGCTGCACTGTAACATATTGTTGGGTACTCTCAATTAGGAAAAAATATATTAATAGACAAAAATAGCAAATAGAAAGCTTTAAAAAAAGGATAACAACTAGAGCTGGGCAAAAAAAATCGATTAATTCTAATTATTTTCAGCAGAAGATTTAAAAATTTAAAAATATAGATTTTTTTTCTTGCCTTAGTCCAATTGTTAGCAGTTGCAATATTTTAAAAAATTACAATTTTCATGAAGGTCGGCCTTATAGGGTTTGCACAAGCACTTTTATAGGCCTGTATTTGTTATTTAAGCAGATTAAATATTGATCAAGGAGTTTCATGCTAATTCTGTAAAAATACCTCAGCCTTTTAGTGTTTATGTAGACAAACCTGCCTACGTTTATACTACATAATCAACCTTTTATGACCCAGACTTTGACTTTAAGAGGAAAACATTTAGACAACATAAAGGCAAAACTTGATTTGTCTAATTTTTATGTCACTGGGAGTTTTGTTTCTTTTAGGGAGGGAAAAATTATCGGCCATATCGCCCAGCCCTAATACCAACATATGTATTTTAAGTCAAACACAATTTAACATTTACAAGTTCATGACAAAATTAAAACCAAATTTAAGCTTCTTTTTTTAAAGCAAAAACAGCAAATGCTAACCAGTTTTTAAAGCACAAAGATATCAGCTTTTCCATTGTTTTCAAATATTGTTCTTACTAATACAATATATTAGATTTTTATGTCTAATGAAAGATATTTAGAGATACAATCATAGCAGAGTAATTCATTTAATGGTAAAAGCAAACATGAACCAGCAATCTAAGGGTAGTAGAAATATTTTATCACATCCTAATTTGTGCATTATGTGGTCCTGATTACTCATAATGAATCATATTTAGCAGCGATTGTTTTCTTCATATTTTGAACGTTTTGTTTGGGGTTTTTTTGGAAATGGTTGGTGTTCTGCATTGCGTGAGGTGAAGGGCTGTATATGACCCCCGGATCGCCAGTTTCCCACTCCTGTCTTTAAGAGTAAGTCTCCCACAATCCAAACATTTTCTCTCGTGTTTGATCATGAGAGCAGATCAGAGTTTGTCCAACAGATCATTTCGTCTGAGCAGTGAGAAACTTCCTCTATCAGCAGTCAGTTTCTTGATTCCAGCCTTCAGCTGATGAGACAGAACAGATAAACAAACTGATATTTATTCCTCCAGTTATTTGATGATGTGATGGCTGTGTTTGTGAAAAGGGAAGATACTTGTTTATACTGATGCATCTGTGCATCCCTTGTTTCGTGTTGACTTTGTGCACCGCAGACCAGAGAATAAAAAGGACTACTTTGACCTCTTCAGACCACAAGATGTCACTGTGTGATTAAAAGCTTAAGTAGATGCCTCAGGGCTGTTTCCATCACAAAGACACCATCACCATGACAGGAACAGGTCAAATTTAAACAAGTGGAGGATTTGTACTCTTGACAAACATCTGCATTGGTATTGGTTCTAGCAATAATGAGCATGGAAATATCTGCATATAGGATATAGGCAGAAATCTAATATCATGCATCCATACAAAAATAAACTGACTTTTTCAGTGTTAAATAGCTCTCTGGTAAATAATTTTCACAACTTTTAATTGGAGGAAATAAAATAATGTATTTATTACTACAAGGCCTGTGCTCAAAATATCAGTACAACAAGGCGTTGTCCTTAGTGATACATGTATCAATATGAATTCTGCAGAATCGATACAGTCTCAGTGTTTGACAGTTGTTTTAAATACACTTTGGATAATGCTACCAATGGCACAGTTCAAAGTAGAAGCCAAGCTTCACGATAAAGCACATGCCCAAATTTTAACTTCAGTGTATCATCTTTAAGGACCTGAATTTAAGTTTCTGAAGTTGTAGAATATTTTAAAACTTATCCTTATTTCTTTTCTTGTTGTAATAAAAACAAAACTAGTCTGTAATTCCGTTAAAAGCGTAGTCAATATTAACAATTTACGTGTATCAGGATACATATCATGTCATGGCCTCAGTGTCAGAATACGTTATGTATCATGAAGTTGCTGGAAACACCCAGCCCTACGACACAATCCCAAATTTAGTCTACCAGTATTTCCATATTTCAACTGAATCTGACCTGTGGCCTCATTTTTTGTCTCTACAGTCCCATTCACACTGCTGTTTCAGGCCATAATAACAACACTCCTGTGATGTTACGCCTCTACTCTGGACTTCACGAAGATGGAATGAGGAAACAGGTTGACCCCAGTTGCCCAGTCACCAGAGCGAGTATCTGTGTGTATGGGGAGCATGTGCTGCTTTATGCACATCCAAGCGGTACTGCACCAGGAATTGATACAGATGTTATGTTCTCATGACCTTTCAGCGGCAGATAAATCAGCCGGCTTTAATGTCTGTAATAAAGCATCAGCAATCACCATCCTCCTGAGCAAGAAAAGGTTAGACTACAGCAGGAAGTGACTGCCCGTACAGAGATTAGCTTAGGTGCTAACAGCTTCAGAGGCAGTTTAATCAGATCTGGACTAGGACTGGGTTAAAAAGATCGATTTCATTTGATTGTCCTTTAACTGGTTCATAATCAATCCGTAAAATCCAAAGATAAATCTTTTAACTTGGGTAGTTTTTTTCTTCTTTGGATGTGCAGAGAAGCAGCCTGTGGTATCAACCCTGCTAGTCTCATGTGATCAGCGTTTAGCGTTGCTTTCTACTGAACAAGATCTCATGAGATGTCACTGCAAACAAACATGGTGGAAGCAATATATGGGCACCACTGGCAAGTTAAAAGCTGATGTTTGGATGTACAGTATTTTAGATTTAACAAGTACAAAGGAAAATACGAGTTGGACAAAAAACAAGTAATATGCAGAATATGCATTAATGCATATCATTAAAATATGATTAAGGTAACTGCTTTGGGTTTAGTTCATGTTAAAACAATTTTTAATGATGTACCAGGTCAAAAGGTCCCTTTTAAATTTACAGCACTATTTTAACTAAGATATTCCAGACTGAATAAATATCGAATCGAATCGTGTCGATTTGAGACCTTGTAATATCAAATCGAATCAATCCAGAAAATCTGAATTGATACCCAGCCCTAACCTGGTCCGTATTATTTTTCATGGAAAAACAAACATCCGTGATGAGAGGATATTCCCACTCCATTTCTGACAAGTTTTGCCAAGAGTTTGTCCTAAAAGATGGATCATGTATAATCCCTTAGTAGTTAGTAGATTCTGCCCACTACATTATCTGACTGGCGAATAGGCAATGCGATTAATTGACAGAACAATCGTCCAATCACTGCCAGATATGCTTTTGAAAAGTTCTGCCCATTCCCAAACACTTTCTTTGGGTTTTTCCCCAGATGAACTAGTGAAATATTGAGATGCTCATCTGGTGTGTCAGGTTAAAGTTCTCACTGGATTCATCTGAATCTTTTGGTATACAGTGAGATCAGAGCTTTGTCACAGTGCGTTTGTGTGAAGGCGCTAAATGCTCATTATTACAATAAATCAGCAGCTGAGTTTTACATGCACAGTTTTGCATAGTTTAAAGCTCAGTACAATTTAGTTTTGTGCATTTGGGGTAAAGGTTACATTTATCAGTACAACTTTCCTCCTGTTGTGACAACTTGTAGAAATTGGAGCCCCTGTCTCCAGACGGAGGGAAACACAAAGTGCAAAGTCCTTGTGATGTTGTACTGACTCTTGTCCAGTCAGATTACTCTGTCAGAACATAGTATCCTATTGTACGACTTTCATCCATATCACCGTATAAGATCACATATAACTAGGGATGCATGATATTATCGGTTTGATATCAATATTGGCAAATATCAGCCTAAAAAGTACAGTATCATAAGGGCCAATACTGAAAATTTTGCAGATATTTACAGCTGATATACAGTATCAGCCACACATATCAGCCATATATCGGCTGGAAGATTGGCAAATCCTCATCACTGCATGGGTACATTTAAATAAGGAGGGTTTCATTTTTATAAGAGTTAAAGGCTGTTTTTTTTTTTTGTTTAACATCTGTTCATGCGATACTATGCTGTAACACTGAAATAAACAAATCCATCTTTATTAAGCACAGAGCTTGAGCTCTTGACCTGAAATACCAGTCCCCGGGACAGTGAATATAAAAAAAAAAAAAAAAAAAAAAAAATCCAGTACTGTCCATCCCTATATATAACCCTTATTAAATGTCTTGTGAGGTCTCTCTGAACAGACGTGTCATACAAAGAGATCCTCCTTGTGAGAGGATCAGAGCTGTTCTGTAATGTAATAAAAATTCATTTAAAATCTGGAAACCATTCATGGATTATCTCCCCATTGAGAATTGTAAGATGTTGTCAAAAGACAGTGATAGTGGATATTCTTGTAATAAATAAGGCTAATTCAAAATCTAGATAGTTGGCAGATTGAGGAATTACACACCTTGTGTACTTGAATATTGTGTTTTTTGTTCTAATTTTGTATTATCCATTGTTGTCTGTTTTTTTATTGGTGCAGTAGTAGACCTTTTCCCATTTGACTGATCAGCTCTGTTCTTGTCAATGTTTGTTTTGTACTTTGATAAATGACGTGAATATTACACAAAATTACTCCCTTTATCCAGCTCCAACAGACAACACCATTATAACACGTTTGCTTATACTACTGAACATTAATTCCCCCTACTAGAAACCATTAAGTTCCACTATATGTTCTTGTTTTTATTATTGTATTGTAAAAGTTGTGTGATAATTTTCTAACAGAGCTACTTCGTCCACAACTTTCAGTGCCCATTCATATCAAGCTGTCTTATTAGCCTTTGCCAGCTAAAGAGCAGCTGTTTATTACTTCAATATTGATAATGACGATGAAAATCATGAAAAATTGAGTACTGACACGGTTAACTTAAAATACTACATCTGGCTGCGGCATTTAAATAAATTACTATTCTCTGTTATTGACGTCTGAAGCACGTTAGCTACATGCTAACTAGCAACTGTGCAGGTTTTTAGCATAATCAGCTAAAGCTAGCATTAGCCAGCTAGCTGCAAAACAAAAGCATCTACAAGAACAACAAAGCCGGGCGGAGTCACAGGCAGAGTATGAGAAGGGGATATATGTTTTTGACCGTGGATGTGTTTACTTCAATAACGAGAGGACTGTTTTCAGGTAAGCGTCTAGCACATGCATTAGCCTTACCAGACTCATCAGTGACATAGGGGGTTGCCATTTTGGTGTAACGTGTTGCTCCGCTCCCCTCAGTGGGTCGGTTTTTCAGACTCCAGGCGTCCCCTCGCTCACTTTGACCCAGCACAGCAGCAAAATGCGACTTTTTTAATGTGAGCTTCCTCCGGGTTAAGAGCTGTCATGGCAGCTGCTACGGACTGCTATCGGGGCGAAGACTTGACGGTGCAGCGGGACAGCTAATGCTAAACAACGGTTACTCAATGTGTGCACAGTCGGGCGACGCGAAGCGGCAAAGCGAGCGAACCCCCTTTCTTTGACTTCGGAAATGACGACGTGGATGAAGCGGGTTGCCAAGTTTGCGAAAGAAACGTAAAAACCGTGTTAGAGGAGAGGTATTGGCTTGTTATAAATTTTTACTATATGGATTGTAGTTATCTAAAAGTAAATGACACGGCTACGTATCATGTTAATTATTGAGATTACATTTAAATTGTTCTCTGAATAATTTTATATAGAAAGATGCACATGTTTTTATAATACATGAAGGGTTTTAAACATTGGAATTATTTAATAATAATGTAATCCCAGCATTGATTATGTGATAATGTGAATTCTGACATAACAGATGAACATGTAAATGTCACCAGCTATGCCTGGCCCGGATTTTCCAACAATTGCTTCACTGTTTAACTTCTGTGTTTGTTCATCGTGTCTGCAAATTTGCTTCATGCTTCTGAACTTTTCCATTCTCTATTTTACTTCTTACATTCTAGTATATACTCCTGGCAGTCTTTATTAATCCTTAAGTGCAACACTCAGTGCAATAGCCCCTCTGTTCAGTGTCAAACCTGTGCAATTATGTTAATTTTCATATAGAATGTGTTGTTAATTATTTTTTCTATATCATTTGTGCTTTGAACATATTCTTACGTCTACTTATTTGTATTTTTATTCAGCTTGTTTGTATCATTTTATTATTCTTTTAGAATAACCATGAATTTATAATTTTGCCCTTTTCTATTTATACTTTCATCTTATTTTAATGACTATATCTGCTATTCCTGCTGCTATACTGTGTATAAGAGCAGTTTTCCACTTGAAGATTAATAAAGTCTTTGTGATTAACACTATTGGTTTAGCTTTAGAGGCAGATCTGTAAATGATGCACTCATTTACCATTTAGAAAATATGTTGAATTTGTCGTTGAAAGAAGATTCTTACAATTTCCAACAAAATGAAACCTAAGTAAATAGAGCAGGAGGGGTTATTTTAGATAAACACAGCTGACTTTACAGACAGTAAAGTCTACAGTGCAAACCTTATCTGTAGGGTCAGGGTCCCCCCTCAAGTTTTCATCTGCTTTTCAGGCTCACTTCTGTATTTCAATACATTTTCTCTTTTTATCCTGTATGTCTAATTAATGTAAAATTTAAATTCCACCTCATACCAATGTGCAAGAATGAAAGACAGAAATTACAGGTCGCTGTAATATCTGCTGTAGAGAAAGTGAAAATGGACAAACAGAATATTATCAATCACAAAAAATGTGTAAATTACATCAGCTATGCATGATCTATATTTACAGCTCAATGCCCCTTCTTTGGAAATAAAAAAATAGGAAGAGAATAATTCTAGAAGTTTCTGAGGAAAAATTCTAGCAGTTTTTGACAAGTATTAGTTTCAAGTCTTTTGACAAGGGACTCCACACCAAAACTACACGTGACCAGTTCAGCCAAAAGCTGTTTTTAATGAACTTAAAAGATTTCTCAAAAAAAAAAAAAACTCAACTCAGGAGAGATGCACCAGCAACAAGTTTTTTTTTCTTACATTATTACTTTACTTAATAGAGACATTTCTTTGAAAAGGGTTATGTGACTTTTGTTCTGGAAAACCCTGTTGCTTGGTACATCTTAGGCACTCTGCACAGTATACCTGTCCTTTTCACTGACTGTAGAAAGATTTGAACGAAGGCCCATGATGTCAGCTGTTTACCATCAGAGGACAGCCATACTGTACAGGCCATCTCAACCTAACTTTGGATCAACCTACAAATGCCAATCTGAGATGGGACCTAAAGGGATACGCCAACATATACACATATTTTCTTTTCATATCTTGCCTCACTCCCAAGTTCATGACAAGCAGAAAGCGCTTGCCCACGGCTAATTAGCTTAGCTCAAACCGTGGGAGTAGCTGAGTAGTGTTAGCCCGCCTCTGCCTACTGTCATCAAAAAGACTCTTTAGCAACTCTGAACAACCTTGTGTGCTTCTTGTGACTTCTTTTTTAACCTTGTTCTGTTGTCTATCTTCAGACTTAGATTAGCACTTTATATAATTCTTGAGAGACATATACAAACTAAACTGCAGGGCGTGTACGCAAACCACCGTGGGTGTGCTTTGACCTATTAACAAGCATGTCTGCGAGTCATGTCAGGGACTTGTGAGTGAGGGAAGATACCAAAATAAAAAATGTTGGCATATCCCTTCAAGACCATCTGCCCTGGAGACACATGTAGGCTTAGCCTTGTTGATTATGATCTTATTCATCCAAGATCTAAATCAAATCAGAAGGGCGCCATGTTAAAAAATAGTTTGCGGGGGTGCTGGTTTGGCGGAGTGGTTGGCAGCTAGGCGCCCCATATGCATGCTTCTGCCGGTCCAGGTTCGAGTCCCACCTGTGGCCAGTTTCTCTCTCTTGCTCCCTTTCACGGGCCTATCCACTGTCTTTCTCCTATCAATAAAGGCACAAATTGCCAAAAAAATACATTAAAAAAAAAAATAGTTTGCGCACAATGAAATATACAGTACTTAAAAAAAAATTAGCACCCAGTTTCAAGGCAGTGCAGCTTCATTTTTTGGTTTTGGCCATTGTTATTTGGTCCTTCCTGTCATAGTACAAAAAGTAGAAAGCACTAATCTCCATCAAGGTAGCTCAAAATATTGATGTTACATCTATAAGAGATAGTTATATGATTAAGTTACCATCATAATATGATTCCTTGACCCTGAAAACCCACACCGAGCACTCAGAATCATGTTGATATCATTATTAGTTAGACAGTTACTGAGCAAAAACAGCTGTTCACTGATGGCGTTTTTCTGGATCACCACCAAATTCTAACCATTTTCAAGTTTTGCCATTACAGCATGTCCTGAAACTTTCAGCAAAATCCATCCTATAGTTCTTGCGTAATCGTGGTAACAAACAAACACATGCTAGAAAAAAAAGAAACTCTTTGGCGGAAGCAACAAAGACCGTTGCTCGCAAAGATATTTACCTATTTTGCACTGACCTTTAACTCAGTAAATCACTCAAAGCTCTTGGCCCCATCTGCAGCAATGCACAGCGTAGCTTCAGTGCCAGTTCTCTCCTCACAGGGGCGGAGCTAATCAACTCACTGTGACTGATGATTAACCATTTAAATGAACCTCACACAGCCTCACATCGAAAGTACTGCCCTGTCCCTTTAAGTGGAAGAAATGTTGTGTCAGACATGCTTTGTCACAGCCCTCTAAGGACTGCCCTGCGCACAGATGCTTTAAAAAGGGGGGTTCTTTGACTCCAACCTGGCAACCCTGGAGTCTGGTGTAGGAAAATATTGCCCACAGCAGACTACTTGGCAGTGAAGACGGCTGGCGGTAAGAGCTGCGGTAACCCGTTTCCAGAATCTACGGTGCAGTTTTCTTGCCAACACCAAGTACGTATTTAATATTATTTAGCCCTTAGCATACATTAACAATGGCTGCTCGCAGAACTGAAGCTTTAACATATGCATGGCTGTGCAGTGGAGGAGCTAAATAATGGCTAGCCTCACCATTGAATAAGAAAAGCTGCTAGCTAGCTAAGGCTGCATTCAAAGGTCCATCATAAAGCAGGCGTCTGTAGTTTAGGCTGTTTGTGAGTCGTTGTCAGTGTTGCTTCGGGGATAAGATAACACACGAAGCAAATATTCATGGTCAGCATCGTTAAAAGTGGCATAGCCGATCCCATTATGTCACATTAGGTAATGTTAGCAGGCTAACCCACGTAAACGTAACCTCTGGACTCCAGACGAATGTGAGAAAAACCTGCTGCTGATTTCAGAGACCAGAAGAGGAAATAAATCAGAATATTACACAGAAACGTTCATTTGGCCAGCTTCTAGAAAAATCACGTTATATAATATATTCACATCGCAGGGTAGAGGTAAAGTGGAGAACATCCACGCAAAGCTGGAGGTTTGGTGGCAGCTTTAAGAAGGGTTGTTAAGATTTAAGTCGATATGAGGGTATTTAAAATGAAACAGATTTGATAAATGTCTCGATAACATGGCAAAAATAGAAGTTAAAGACCCTTGCGGTTCTTATTGTTTAATATGCTCTAGTTAAGTTGTATCCATACATACATAACAAATGATTTGGGAAGAATTTATCTTCTTAACTTGAAAGTAATCAGCTGGTTAATTATAGGGAGGCATGATGTTGGATTTCTGCTGATGTCTGATATGCCAACATGTCAAAACGAATGGTTACTAATACCTATATATATATATATATATATATACATAAATAAGTTAAAGTTATTCTGTTTGGATTACAGCTGTTATGTGTATCCATTATATACATATATGTAAACATAAATTTCAACAGTGACAGGAAAAAATACTTTACCTGCTAACCTCATTCCATCTTAGCTGAACAAGCCTCGAATGAGAGATTTGCCAATGCAAATTAAAAGTGTGTAAGGGTTTGATTGAAAAATGTCCACATGACAAAAGCTGTGTTTAAGAGTACTGATTGTATACTGCCTATGTGATTGATATTACCTGAATTTATATGTGTTGTGGTAACTTTACTTTGAATAACAAGGTATGCACAATATTATTACCACTGATGTTTTAGCCTAATATATTAGGCTAAAATGTGGCAGTAATTTTCATATCTGCCAATGTTGATATTTAGCTTCTGAAGCAAATAATCTGCCCATAACTATATCATACACATAATATTGTGCATCCTTAGTTATAGGTTACCACTATACCATAAGAATTTAGGTAATATCGGTAACATAGGTAGATTATAATCTGTACTTTTTAAATCTTCTTTTGTACTATGGACATTTTTCAGTCAAACCCTTGCACACTATCTAATTTGCATTAACAAATCCCTTGCCTGAGGCCTGTTTAGCAAGTTGGGTTGTCATGATTTCAGGATTTAATGGCTTATTTAGAAATAGTAGTGCTCAAAGAGCAAAACTTCCACCAGGGTGTTTCCAACTTTTTCGGGTGAGTTGTTTAAAAAAAAAGTGGAAACTGCTTCTCTGGCACATCCAGATTCAGATCACCACTAAAATCTAATTGATTTGTCCCTTTTGTCATGAACAGTGATGCCTGAAAATGTCATCAAATTCCATTTAGGGCTTATTGAATTATTAGTGAAAATGTGGATAACTGCTCACTTTTGCAATGATCACAAATCCTCTAGAAAATTCACTAAAAAGTCTTTCCAGTTCTTCTGGTGCCATGAACAATATTTCCAGGAAATGCTTCTCCAAACCATCGAGTAGTTAAAGATTTATCTGTGAATGGGGTTAAATCCCCAGCCTCACAATGGTAACAGATGGCTTGCATTCCTTTTGGCTTTTTTGAGTTATTTTTCTACAGACAGACAATCTCATGCTGGCAAGAGCATTACATCCTCGATGGAGGTAATAACTTAAATGTAAGTAGTATTGATTTGTACTTGTTTAAATGACTCAACTTAAATAAAAGACCTTTTTTTCCAAAAGTAAAGGTCACACTGCCATTTACTTTTTGATGACATAAAAATCTTAAATCCTGCTCTCGGTCTAAAGTCCACATAAATACTGTCTAAAATACTTTGGCAGTGCTTTAATTAACTAAATTACAGACACATCACCTGTGAAAATCAAACATCAGTACCTGTTGGATACCAAACCTTAAATAGTTGTCCTAACCACCCCCTTCTTTTAAAACCATTCTCAATTATTTCTATGAAATTCCTGCCCATTATCTAAATTACACAAACACACCTACAATAAAGAGATCGACTGAGGGTTGGTTAGCTGTCATTAACATTAATTTGGCTTTTGATGGCTAATGTTAACTATGACTTATAAAACACACTGAATCATACAAGTACACAGCCTTTTTCCTCAAGTGTTTAAGTCTAAAGTAATCAGTAATGATTTTAAGATATAAACTGCTTGTATTAAATTCAGTTCATTTGTCATAAGTCATCCTGTTTGGTTTTTTAACATCATTAAGCCCTGCTGCCCATGGTCTAAACAGTATGAGTGCAAACATTTGATCATTGCCTATTTGCACACTTCATTCTGTGCTTGTTCTCCTTCAGTCTTACAAAGCAGCTTCATTTGCCAGACTTCATGTCTTTCATTATGCAAATCCACCTTACGATGTCTGAAGATAAAAAACGTAACACTCGTCAGGTTCCTTTGAGGATAAAGCCATGGTAGCTAAGAGAGTGTGCCAAAGAAGAGAAGGAACGACAGGCTTCTTACTGGCCTGTCGTGAATGTGACAGACTGAGCATTGGTTCAGTCACCCTCCATTTTTGTCTTTCTGCTCCTCTTTAGCACCCTCTCTGAATGTTGTCCACATGGACGATGTCACACTGATATGTGAAACAGTCCATCTGATGTGTCTGGTCGACTGTGCTGTTGCTTTTTAAAAAGTTGTTTAGTTCTAAGTAAAATAGACTAGGGCTGTAAAGTCCAAGTCGACTGGTCGACTTATTGGTCGATGCGTGCTCAGTCGACCAAAATTCTGATTGGTCGACCAAATGTATCAATTTATATTTTCCCCTGCAGTATATGGTTCATTTTATCAGGAGAAATGTATCAAGTGAACCGTTTCACAGGTAACAGCCTGTCTTTTAATGTATTTATCATTCATTTCAATATCAATATTATATTAAGAAATTTTCAATATTCTAGTCTAATAATCCTTTATTCATTTTATAGCTGCATGCCGCTGCTGCATGCGCTCTGCCCACTGCAGCGGCGGCAACCCTCACCCAGTCCGCGCTGGATTGTATGCCTCATATAAATATCCAAATGCAAAAACGACATCACAGATGGAATTGTCAATTTTATTTCTGAGGGTATGAGGCCCATTGGTGTCATGAAAGGCCAAGAAAAACATTGGAACCTGGATATTCAGTGCAAGCGCGCCACACAATTACGCACGCGCTCACGGCAAAATACGAGGGAGTAAAAAAGAGAAAGTTTCTGAGTGCAGCGTGTCATGTTCTGGCGCATTTTAATAAGGGGCATAAAGCCAAAACTGGGCTAAAACAGAAGCAGAAACAGGTGCTGATATAAGTTTAATCCAGCAGCAGCACGTCATTTTGTGGCGCATTTTAAAAAGGGACACAAAGCAGAAAAACTGGGCTAAAACAGAAGCAGGTGCTGATATAAGTTTTACTGAGCCGCGGTCCGCTGAGCCCCCCCCGCGCGATTGGTCGATTTTTGGTGACAATTGCTTTGTTTTGGTCGACCAACAATTTCTTTGGTTGATTACAGCCCTAAAATAGACTGTGTTGTATGAATTAAAAAAATGGAGAGCAATGTAGCTTATGACGCAAATCTATCCACTTAACATCTGGAAAACAGTAATTCAGCTTATCTTTTTTTATGATACGGAAAGTTTTTCATTGTGTTCTAAGTTCTGCAGCACTTAATCTAAAGTTGGCATTTCATCAGCAAATTCAGCCAACTATATTGATCCCGAAGGAGCAACTAAAGAAACAGTGCATTAAGATATTAATTAAACACAGCTACATTAAACAACAACTACATGCAAGCTAAAAATATAATTTGTTACCTTAAATCAGTCATGTCTGATTTCAGGATTTTTGCAGATAAGCTGACATTTCCAAACTTTATTCAGCTGACACGTTGTCATTGTATTTTTGTTACTTCTACACTATATGCCATTTGTATTTCTAACATTTAAGAGCTAAATGTAGTCATTTCTAGGGATGCAAGATATTGGATTTTTGCCAAGATCAACAATGCCGATATTTTTTTGAATCATAAATATCGATAGATACAGATACCAATAGTTCAGGTCAAAAACATATTATTGCATAAACAGACATAAAACAAGAAAACAGCTTGTAACTCTTTAAAAAAATGAAACCTTTGATATTTAAATGTACCCATGCAGTGATGAGAAGTTTCATCAATTTTGAACGTTTGTATAATTTGCAGATATTCCAGCTGATATTTGGCCAGTATGTGTGACTGATATATCAGCTGCAAATTTCAATGTCCACCGATACCTGATGCTTAACTTTTTAGGCTGATATCAGCCCATACTGATAGCAAACTGATAATATTGCGCATCCCTAGTGATTTCCCAGCCTGTATGTGGAAAATTTCCCCACTCATAAATCTCATACTTTCAAATTAGAGTTAGTATACTCAACAGACTTGTTGCTGATATAAAAGGTGGTAATATCTGCAGTAAATATCAGCTGAAATTTTCATATCTGGTGATGGTGATATTCAGCTTTTGAAACAATTATCCACAGATACGGATTATCATACTGCTAATATTGTGCATCCCAGCTAAAAATGACTGAAGAAAATGAAGCACAACGGACACCAAAAAGGATTATTTAATGAAATAATAACAGGTTGTGTAATAGGAAAGTGTTAAATAGTCTATAAATACTAAAAAATAAAGTAATTTGATTCAAGACTGGTGAGCAAAAGTTGCAGTATTATCATTATTTTATTTTTAAAGATTCTATGTACAGTACTTTGGAGAGGTTTTTGTTATTTGAATGTAGATGGACAAATAAAGTGAACTGAATTGGATTAAAGATTTAATTACAGTTTAAAAGACTTGCACAAAGGTTGAAATAAAGTGTTTTTTCAAACATTTTAATTTTAGGACACTGTTTGGCAGGGTGCTGTGTGTGAGGACCATGAACTAGCAGAGAACTAGAGAAGGAGAATTTTTCATTTCTAATGAAAGATACTCTTAAAGTGTTACTTATTTAAACCAGCAGACTTTTAACACTTATGTGGTGTAAATGTGACAAAGTATCCTTAGCGTCCTCTTCTGTTTCTCACATATCGACCCACTTTTCAAGCTGTTTTACTTCTTGAAATTTGAACGTACTTTCACGGCCTACGGTCTGATTCGAGCGCTGCTGACTTTGCACTTTTCCCCCGTTGCATCACTCCACATGAGTACACCTGGCTCTCTTGCGGATTCAAGCACCAATCCCTCTTGATAAACATTAATGCATCCTTCTCGTCTTTGCGTGAGTACCAGCAGAAGTGTCACTTGTTGATTGTGCGTGTGTGCCTTTGACGTCTGCAGAAGGTGTGGAACCAGGACCGTGGCATGCCTGTGTCCTCATCAGGAGGGTGTGGGTTTGCTCAGCCTTTTTTTTTTAAGTTTCTCTTTCTAGAAAAGAAGGTCAGAAAGAGAAAGCGAGAGCAGGAAAACAGCTGCTGGCCATTAAAATGCAGCCCAGATTGCTGCAAGTCCGGTTGACACATTTTCAAGACTCTGGAAGGGTCATAAATGAAGCAGACTCAGTTTTGGCAGCAGGTTTGGAGAGCTGGAGGTTTCAGGAGAGTATTGATTGCTCAGCAGGGTGATGACATCTTTTCCAAGATGAACTTGGATTATTTCAGGACTCACAGATGTTACTTTCTCCTGCTTCAAAGTAAAGAAACGTCAAACATCCGATCCACTGTGTTGTTCTGTTAAAACAAAAGTATGTCTCGGCTTGTAAAAACCGCACAGTGTGGACTTACAGGAAAATTCAGGCTTTTTAGCAAGAACATTACAAAGAATGGGAGTTGATTAGATTTTATTAATACCAATGCTGCTGACTGGCTTTGGATTTTGCCTGTCAATCAAATTTGGTTTGTTCTTGTTTTAGTCGATGAAAATCTGCAACATCGTAGTCCACAAAATCTTCTGTAAATTTAGTTGACTAAAATCTAAAGTGTTAAGTGTAAGGCATTTTCCTTGAGTTTTGAAGTCATGTTTTACACTTGACTTCAAAAACAAAATAACAAAATGAAACATCTACTAACCCTTTATTCGATGCTATTAAAGTTTGAATGTATAAATTAACAGAAACAAATTTAACTTTTGTGTGAAATGCAGGCACCTTTATTCAGGCTACCTGGCAGAGCATCTCCGTTACAAAACTAGAATTGACAACAGTGTACCTGCTCTACATGAATATATCAACTCATAAAGAGAGCAGCTCTGATTGGACAAATCCCCAACTTAGGGACCATTTAAATGAGGCCAAATACGGTCAAATCGGATAAGTTTTCATTGCGTTTTGGCCTTGCATTTACATGGGAACAGTATTATTGAATCTCTTCATTAATTTGGTTGCATGTTCGAAAACGATTCGAGTTTCATTTTTAGGAAAAATGACCGCCTTATTGTCCGAACAGATTTGTCTTCCAGACAAGAAACTCTTGGGTCTTTGTTCTTCCACTCACCATTGTTGTTTGTGAAAAGTTTTTCTTCTTCCTGTGTGTATTGTAGCAGCACTGTTTCTCTGCAAACCTACATCGCCATCTACTGAACCGGCATGCATACTGCAGCGATTTCATTCGTTTCTGGTGTCTCCGTCTGATTCGTTTCTAGCGATCTGTCGGATCCAGTTTGATTATGCAAAGGCAAAATCTTTGCATTTTAAGTCACACAGTCGCTGTGTCAACATAACCTTTTCATCACCATGCAGCTAAGGCAGATGTGATTGGATGTCCCTCCTTACTCATCCAACCTTTCCGCACAACCAAAGTAGCTGTGATTGGATATATTCCTATCTTGTCTTTACTTTCTACATGACCGAATTAGGTCTGATTGGGTTAAGTCTACATCAGTCATTTTAGTCTGGATTTTATTTGTTAGTTAAAATGTCAGTTAATTTAGTTTTAACTTTTGTCCATTTGCACTTGTTTTTATTAGTTACTGGTCTAGTTTTCGTCAGGGGAGAGAAGGTTGACAAAGTATTACAAAAAAATGAGTCAACAAAATGAGCACTGATCCAGTTCCTTATTGATTGTATAAATCTGTGTCTCAGGTCGCCCCTGTATTTAATCTCCATCAGAGAATTTTGTGTTAAGTTGCTGGAGTTCCCACCCCTTCCTTCAAACCACTCAGACATTGTGGATGTTGTGGGGTTAGCCACACATTGTGTAATGTAAAGCCACAATTTTGACTACTTCTGCCTTCAGCCTGCTGTGATCACATCTTTGACTTCGTTGTGATTTCTGCTGATCCTGATGAGAGCATGACGTCCTTGATGTGGCATGAAGACCAAAATTGATAATGAAATTGTTTAACAAAAAGATGGATGATATAGATCCCATCAACAGGTTTGGTTTGTGACTTCCACACACATGCGATGTATTTAAGTGCGTTGTTGAAGAGGATGGATAGCACCGGCATGGAACAAGGGCAGGCAGCACAGGGTGGCAGCAGGTAGTGCACGTGCCTCACAGCATGAAGGTGGCTGGTAGAGTTTCAAGGTTGATTAAGGCCTTTCTGTGTGGGGTTTGTATGCTCTCCCCATGCATATGTGCTTCCTCCCACAGACCAAAAACATGCTCATTAGGTCAGACTCCAAATTGCCATTAGATATGATCGTGGATGGTTGTCTGTCTCTCCATGTGGCCCTGTGATTGGCTCGCATCCCCACTTGTCTGCCAGTGTCAGCTGCAATAGGCTCTAGGCCTGCCACAAACGACTATTCTGATAGTCGACTAGTAAACAATTGTTTTTTACGGTGAGTGGACTAATCACATCATGCATGATTTGCAGCTTACCACATCAGCATGCAGCTGCTCTTGTATAACCATCATTAGCTTCCAGTGTCAAGTTTTTAAGATATGTGCTAACTAAAAATAAAGACAATTAAGATGGTAGATTCAAAGGTCACGGGCATTCACTGTTGGTTTTCAGCCTTGCCGCTTGCGTGCAGTGATTTCTGCAGATTCTCTGAACCTTTTGATGATATTACGGACTGTAGATGATAAATCCCTAAATTCCTTGCAATAGCTTGTTGAGAAATGTTGTTCTTAAACTGTTGGACAATTTGCTCACGCATTTGTTCACAAAGTGGTGACCCTCACCCCATCCTTGTTTGTGAATGACTGAGCATTTCAGGGAAGCTGCTTTTATACCCAATCATGGCACCCACCTGTTCCCAATTAGCCTGTTCACCTGGGGGATGTTCCAAATAAGTGTTTAATGAGCATTCCTCAACTTTCTCAGTCTTCTTTGCCACTTGTGCCAGCTTTTTTGAAACATGTTGCAGGCATCAAATTCCAAACGAGGTAATATTTGCACAAAATAACAAAGTTTACCAGTTTGAACGTTAAGTATCTTTTCTTTGCTGTGTATTCAATTCAATATAGGTGGAAAGGGATTTGCAAATCATTGTATTCTGTTTTTATTTACCATTTACACAACGTGCCAACTTCACTGGTTTTGGGTTTTGTATATTATTTAAAGTGATTTGTTTTGTTTAAGTGACTGACCAGCTCCACCTCAGCTTTGCTCAAATGCAGAAATCTTCAGGATGAGGAAAGTCTGTGTGCACTAAATCTTCTCTGACGCCGTCTGCACTGTTGGCAGGTTCATGTTCATCCACGTTGCCTCAGTTGTTGCCTGTTGGACGCGGTCGCTGCTTTTACTCAACACCTCCTCACTGCAGTGGAGTTTTTCCTCTCCTGTGTTTCATCTTCAAATTCCATCTTGAATGTCATTGTTGTACTTTTTCATCTTTCTAGTATGATATCTCCTAACAGACGCGCCAACTATCCGTCCTCTCAGTCTGTTTAGACTACATACACTTCTGATGTTGGACAGGAAGCAGTCAGCAATGCAAATTGAAGTAGACGGATGACTTCCCTGATTTTATAATTCAGGACAGACTGAATTGAACATTGTGAATATGCTAGGTCAACCAAAGGCTAATTTCCATTTGATGTTCCAGGCAGGTAAATGGCGCAATGCAGGGCTGTGCATTTCAAGGAGCATTATGGGCAACCATTCTGAGGAAAGTTAAAGTTCAGATGAGACTAACTGCAGCACATATCCAAGTTTCAAACCTGGTTTATGCTAACACTGAGTAATTGGCATTTTGGGCAAACGGATTTAGCCTTTTTTGTCCTTTTTAACATCAAAACTACAATCAATTCCCTTTACAACAGGAAAAGCATAATTATGTATTTACATAACTTGCTCAGTGAAAAGGAAGTTGAAGATTGTTTCTTCGTACCTCTGTTACAGCACTGGACATGACTGCTTTCTCGTGGATGCAAATATTGGATTTTTCCTGACGATGTCAGATATATCAAAACTTTCATTCGTATTTTAGCCACTAACAATAGTGATAAATAGAAATAACAGCTTTTAAGCAACCTGCTTATGAAAACTGTCCTTTTATTAAAATTATACTTTTCAAGTTAGATTGAATTTTCCTAATTTAGCAACAGGTTTACAAATTATCTCCACAACATAATGCTAATATGAGTCAATAATACTGACAGAGATTACAGTATCTTCAGATTCAGATATCGTACTAATAATATTGTGCATCCCTTCTTGTTTCTCTCTTAATCGTTATTGACTGTAGGCAAACAGCTTTCAGATTCACCCGTATCACTGCATCACAACTAGCAGCTTTGTCATAATAATTGTTCTAAAGTGATATGTTTGCATGAAATCTTTGAATTTTATGAATTGACAGCTCAAAAAGTAAGGAAATAACTTTACATCTCCTTTGCCCTAACAGTGTGAACAGATGTTTTATAGCCTCAAAAGCACCACTAAAACCAAAATTACTGAACAGCATACACTGCACATTAGCAGACACAGACACACAGAAACTAGCTTATGCAGGTTGTGCAAAACAAACTAGAAAGAAAGTGAAAATTAATATGCACTAAGGGCTAAAGAGGCAGAAGATAAGAAATTTTGTGCTGCATATTTTAATAAAGTGCTGGTCAAAACTGCACATCGCCCATTAATGTTAAGTTTCGTCAAAGTGGAAATTCTTAGTTGGCAAAATTAGCATAAACTTCCACATGTGTGAAAGCATCTACTGCAGAATACATCAGATTTACCATCACAAGCCTGTTTGAGTAAGATTTGGAATATAAATTACCACAGTTGTCAAAGTTCTGCAAATGCCTTTGTAATCTAATGGTCCCAATGGATTTCTGCAATTGACATGAAGTGTGGGAGCTAGGGCTGGGTTTAAAAAAATCAATTTAATCGATTTCCCTTTAAATGATTCATAATCGATCCAAAAAATCCAAAGATCTTTTAATGTGGGTAGTTTTTCTTCATTGGACAATCTGAGAAGCAGCCCGTGGTATCAACCCTGCTAGTCTCGCGTTTAGCGCTGCTTTCCACAGAACAAGATCTCTTGAGATGTTACTGCAAGCAGTCAAAAACATGGTGGAAGTGAGCAGCACTATAGGGGCACCACCAGAGAGTTTAAAAGTTGATGTTTGGACATATTTCAGATTTAACAAGCATGAAAGAAAAGACAAGTTGGACAAAAACAAGTAATTTACAGAATATGCATTAATGCATATCATTGATATGTGATTAATGTAACTGCTTTGGGTTCAGTTCTTTATGTTAAAACAGTCTTAATAATGTACCATGTCAAAAAGTCATTTACAGCATTATTTTACTGAGACAACCCAGACTGAACAAATTTCAAATTGTGAATCGAATCGATTTGAGACCTCTTAATATCAAATCGAATCGATTCAGAAAATCTGAATCAATACCCAGCCCTAGTGGGAGCTCTGATTTTTTCAAAGCAGGAAAATATCTCTTGAGGAAGCCAAGAACATCTGTTTTCAGGGCTGTGGTATTGCAGTAGATATCAGTATTTTTATATTTTTCTGTAGTTTAAATTTTGGTGACTTTGCTATATGATACGTTTTTTTATCAAGATGTAAAGGAGTGACTTTGTAAAGCAGCCGGATTTGACAGATTGCATATCTCACATCAGGCAAACTTAAAATATATCTTACTGATACAAGAATGTTGAAAGTAATCTTTCAAATGGATGCATAAGGATGTGGGGGATTCTGCTATACATCAGTAGAAAGTTAAGTTATTTGGGAGGGGAAGTTCAGGTATAGGTAGACTAAACCTGCAAAATGAAACAATGAGATGATTTTTTAAAATGATTTCAAAGACACTTTTTAAATATTATAAAGATTTTAGATTTATATGAATGTTTGCATTCATTGATAAAAAAGAAGTCAACAGCAGTAATATAGGAACTCTAGATTGATGCCCATAAGGTGCACTTTGATATACAATAAAATTAAATTGTCGACTAAATAATCGTTATTGAATAGAATCTATGGGCAAGTAAAGACTCACAGCGCTACTTGGTTATGTTCAATGGTTGTGGTGCATCATGTTCCTAAAGGGGCTCTGAAAAGATGGTGTTTTTTAGTGTACAGACTTAAATATAGGATGACTCGCATATTTCAAATAGAAGTCCTTAGGGGTCATAGCCTTTATTTTTAATTCAACAAACATCTGGTCTGCTGGATTATAACTCTTACTTCAGGTTGGCTCACTCTTTTATAATATTGCCGAACAATCTCTGTTGAAATGGTAAAATGTAATAAGTTTATCTGTGTTCGAGTCAAAAATCTTAATCCCAGCTATGACTCTGGCTTCATCATCAGATGAAGTTGAGGGTTTGGCTGAAGGAAGATCCAAAATACTTGCTGTAGTTCTCAATCATGCAGACTAAAAACATGCCGCTGCATCACATTCTTGGATTCAAAGTCATGTAATAAGCTCAGACCACGAAGGCTTTGTTTCTAACATTATTATCACTTCTTTCTCCTGCTGAGAACAGAGAGGGAAAATACCCGCTAAAGATGTGCATCTCTGCGTTTCCTCAAACTTTTCTCGCCACAAACTAGACTAAACGCTTCAACTGCAGAGGAATCTGCCAGACAGACAATAACTTATTGAAATTAGTTTTTCATTTGTGATTTATAGCCAGAGGAAATGGCTTTCAATTGATTTATATTCATATTTTAAATCAAACTGAAGAGCAGATATGGTCGCTGTACTGTGTGCACAATGAACTGATTCATCCAATAGTATTTGTTTTATTATGTAATAGGTGAGAATGGGTGTTCTCACAGTGTTATTGAGAATGACTTTCTTATCAATATCACCATTAACTTAACACTTTAAATCATGCAGTCTGGCTGATCATCTGGTCTACCAGGTGGACTGTTTCACATATCCGCTGGATATAGTTCAAGTCCATCTGGAGAACAATCAAAGAACTGGAAAGGACAGAATTATACAAGAAAAGCAAGAGGTGATTGAACAAATGCTAAGTCTGCCACGTTCTTCATGGGCCAATCAGAGACTTGTCACATCTCACTTCCAGCACAGCTACCCCACACTCATGAGTTTTCACTAAGTTCAGCTCATGCAAAAGTACAATACTCAATTACAGGTGTTTCCACTGTCGGATATGGAGAAAGGGTACCAAAACAGTTCTAAAGGAAGGAGCTAATGGCCCTTTTCCACTAGCACGCCTTGGCCCTACTCTACTCGGCTCTACTCGATTTGCAGCGTGTTTCCACTAGTCTGGTACCTCCTAAAACAAGCTAGTTTTAGTACCTACTCCGCTCTGGTTCCAAGTGAGCTGAGTTGATACTAAAAGATGACGTCACCGACTGCCAGCTACTGATTGGTCAGACAATGTCGTCATCGATGAGTCATGAGCGAGACAACCTAGCATGCTAGCGGTAGCTACCGTTAGCGTACCCTCATATGTCTTTTCCTTGCAGCTCGATTGCTCTCGTCCTCGGCTTCATTCTGTTGTATAGCTTCCAAAACTCTCCTGTGCTTCTCAAGGGGTATTTCTTCTGGCTATGTGCAGCCTTCTTATGCTTTCTCTTTTACTCGGTTTGTGACAAAAAGCCACAGATTACTGCGTCGCGCTCAAAATGACGTCTTCGCAGTGTTGCTCAGCTGTTTAAAGCGACACTGCACCCCATTGGGTAGGTGACTGGGGCTAATGGAAAAGCAGCACAAGGCGAGTAGAGTAGAGTAGGGCTAATGGAAAAGGGCCATAATTGCTCTACAGGCTGTTGATTGGTCACAAAAATCATCATTGCCCATGCCAAGCTAAAATGAGAATACATGCCTCTCCTTAAGGATGATAGATTTCAGGAAAGATCTAATTGTGATTTTTCTGGCAGATTTTGCGATTTCAACACGATTTTCTTCAAATCATGCATCAGTGCAGTATTTACTGTGCACAGTAAAATTTGCAATCATGACCGAACATTACATCAGACCATCAAACATTAAAGCTATTACTCTCAGGTAATGATGAAAACTAAAAGTAAGAATTACTTCCAAATGTATTTATAAACAGAAACATACATTTACACGCTTTAAGATCCTTTACCAAGAGCAGCTTTTACGACTGAAGACCTCAAAGAGCCATCTTGGATTGTCTTAGCTTAAAAATGTAGTGCAAAAAATCTCCTGTTAAGTTAAAAAAGTCAAATGCAAAAAAGAGAGAAAAAAGTAAAACTATCTTAAATAATTAAAAATAAGAGAAACAAAATTCAGCAATTCCAATAAAGGGTAAAATACAGCCATGCCAAACCAGCATGTCATGATGGTTTTGGACATGAGCGCAAGAGCATGACACAGGAGTGGATTTTCACTCCTGTCTCGTCCCACTCCCAGAGAAAAAATCCTGGGCCAGAGTAAAAAAATAACCTTGTCCTGTCCCACTCCCTTAGAATGACTCCCACTCCCATCCCGCTCCCACTCAAAATTACTCCCAATCCTGTCCCGTTTCCATTTGAATAAAACCAAACATGTTGAAAAAATGTTGCTTTTTTTATTTTAGGTAAAAGTGCAGTGCATATAAAAGGCACTGTCTTTAAGTTTCACATGCCTGACATTCGGTCGGTGTAAACAGCTCTATTTTCGATGTGTCGACTTCTCCCTTCATGTTGTTTTGTGATGTGTGTCGCTGGCAGCCGCTCTGAAAGGTGGTGACAGGAAGTCAAACCACTTCTTTTATGTTGCTAGCGCGATCAAGAGTGTTGGCTCTCACTGAGAGATGACTACAAAAATGGACGCATCTGTTCATCTGGTTGTTGAAAATCCTCATCTATTAATGTCGTTCCCGCTCCTGCCCGCTCCCGTTGCTTTTTTTCCCGTCCCGATCACGGGATTAATTAAAAAATGACTCCCATCCCGTGGGATTCCCGCGGGAATCACGTGACCCACAGGAATTCCCGAAAAATGTCATCCTCTAAT
Source organism: Scarus forsteni (assembly GCA_036419115.1). Lineage (NCBI taxonomy): Eukaryota > Metazoa > Chordata > Actinopteri > Labriformes > Labridae > Scarus > Scarus forsteni. The sequence continues at coordinate 7,902,949 of JAZDUH010000269.1, read as the reverse complement.
GAGTGCTGACGTGAGAAAATTAACACTCACGCATAGTTGACGTAACAGATCCTGGTTCAGTCAGGAGTGCAACAAAAAATTGCAGCTTCGACGATCACATAATCACGTTTATTCACATTTATGTCATATTCAGAAAACAATACATAGTACAGCCCTACCTCTCCATCTTCAAATAAGTCATGGATTAAGGCTACGTTTACACGACAACAGTTGCACCAGAAACGGAAATGATTTTCTTTTGCATTTTAAAAAACAATCAGAAAAGAAAGACACAGGAGTTTATCTACTGGACAACAAACCTGGACTGTTTTGTCTGGATAACAATCCGAGCACGGTTAGCAGCACACATGTTACTCCGTAGATGGCTGAAGCTGTTGTTGTTCCTGGTGTTCACGTGCAGCCTTCATGTGAAAGAGAACTGTTAATGTGGTGACGTCAGCGTTTCACCCTGAAATGATGAGTATCGTCTACACGAAGCCAGACACCAATACGTTTTCAAAACTCCCCGCTCTGGACACTGGTTTCAAAAGTTTCAGGCACTCTGGGCACTGGTCTTGTTTAAACAGGAGGCCAGAACGCAATGAAAACTCTGTTTTTGTCTGAGAACATTGTTGTGTAAACACCACACTTGGGGGACTTTATAATCAACAGAGCATGGTTCTGATGTCAAAGCTTACCTGCTTATCGTTTTAGCACCTCGTTGAATCTATAACATGGAGAATTAAGGCAGCTCTGAAGGCCAACCTCCTTCTAGTAGGGTGTGCCTTTGTAAAGTGAGTGTGTAATAGATGAATGGTACTAATAAAGAAACCTTGAACCTTCTACAGCATGGATACAGTTAAGTTCAGTGCAGATGTTTGTTATTCTACCTCTGAAAACGTGGCACAAAATCATCTCCAGCCTCTAGTTATTCTAACACATTTTTTCTTCCTTCTCCCTCACAGAATTGGATCAGCTCGGTGGAGAAACACCAGGAAATCCTGAATCTTTGCCTTGACGGTGAAGAGCTGAACTGATCCTCATTCTTCCAACCCTCCTGCCAGATAGTTAAAGCCTCGCTGGCAACTTTTCTAACAGGAAAGACTCAAAGGGAAAGTTACCAAACAAGGAACCCTTATTCAAACAACTGCTCTGACTAATTCGAAGGGTTATTGCATTCTGAAGAAGTTTACAAACCAAACATCTCCCGGACTCCTCTGTGTGACATCATGGCAAAGAAGAACAGCCAGAAGGGTAAGTGTTTGACAGACCTCTGAAAAGAAATAAAATATGCATACGATTGTAAATGTTTAGCTTCTTATTTGTGTTAACAATATTTTTTTTTACAAGTGAGGGCAGTCTTAATCTGTTAGAGCCGTGCATTGTGGACCAAAAATCAGATCTAAGATTGTTCACAGATGTGTCTGGATCCATGATATTATTGTTATAATATTGTTTTTTGCTGATATTTAACTAAACATCAACTAAAAAAGAACTCAGAGAGAACAGACCTCAATCAGGCAGCTCAGTTACAGCAGTGGTTTTTCCACAACCCTCTAAAGACAGTTCTGGATCACCACGCCCTCCTATTGGACGGCCAAATCTGCTCATGTCTGTCCATGTGGAGCGCTCAGCTTCCTTTGCAGGGATCCGCCAAAATTGCAAGATAAGCTGGGAAATGGAGTTACATAGGCTTGAAAAACAGTGACATCAGTTTGCAAATAAACTACAATTCCCAAAATAAAGTAAAGAGGGTGAAATCCTCACAGCAGCTAAGGAGAAATTAATTGGATGTCCAGTTATAAACTTTAATTTTTTTTGGGACTTCAATATGGATTGGATCCAGATGAAATTCACCCTGATGATAGACATATATATTATCCTGTAATTTTTGAAGCAAATCTGTTGAGAAATGGCGAAGATATGTTAAAAAAATACAATCCAGTGTTATCTCTTGGGATTTTTAGAAAATCTAGGGAATTTTTTGCATCTAGACAGATGTGCGGATCACCACCAAAATGTAATGTCTGCCTCTTATGAACCAAACCATAACTGTGGTAACATTATCCTGTAAATTCATCCAGTACTTTTTTGTAATCTTGCTAACGGACAAACAAACAGATGAACAACTATACGCTGGCATAAACATAACCTCTTTGGCAGAGGAAATAACAGGATATCAGTATCTGCAGAAATTTCTGTTAACAACTGTATCTTCCAGATGTCCCATATGTTGGCTGAAATATCATCAGAATGTATGAATGTACAGTAATTCTTCACCTTATTAGATTAAATTAGATCAGACAGAACTTTTATGAATCCCCCAGGGTAATTAAGATTTCTGCAGCAGCATTTTATAGTAGATTAAAACATGTAATATAAAATAAGATCGATATAAGCACAAATAAAAACATAAATAGAAATTTAAAAAATAAAAATATGGCTCCTGGCTACTGCTCCTTCCCATCCTCCGTCTTCCTGTTACTCCTCCTTCCCCTGTGTGAGGAGTTGTACAGTCTGATGGCCTGAGAGACGAAAGAGTTTTTCAGTCTGTTGGTCCTGGACTTGTGAGGAAGCAGCAGTCTTGGGCTGAACAGGCTCCTCTGGTTGCATCCATAACATCCAGCAGTTTGTCAAGTACTATCACCTATGTCAAGATTTAAAAATCAACTGTATGATTTAGAGTGTTTTTGTGTTTCATGTCTGTTTCTAACACAAAGTGTTGTATGAACAGGTCAGTTTAAAGGAGACATATCATGCTTCTTTGTCCTTTTCACTATGCCAGACTAGGATGCCTGTAAAGCATTTCTGCCCTCAGTACAAGTGATTTAGTTCCTTCATTGCCCCACAATTGCGTTCTCAGAATCCTCATTTTAGGCCATTATCAAGCTCTCGTTGAAACGCTCGGATCTCAGGCTGACCTACAGTAACCTCGCAACGTCACAGCCCTTTGTGCTCTGATTGGTCAGTTCTATCGGGGGTAGAGCCAGCCTGTCCTTCTTCTTCTACTGTATTTTCAAAGCAGGCTCAAAGCAGCGACCGCGTATTGAGTCCCCCTACAGGCCAGAGCTGGTAATGACTGAGTGTGAGCTAGGGAGCTATATACCCCTGCTTGGTGGATGTGTTCCTGACTGATGGTTGTGGGGCTAACGGACATCACAGAGGAGGAAGTGTTTTATCAGATTTCTCCAATAAAAAGAAAGGTACCTCGTGTCATCACGACGATTTATCAAATCTCGTTCTAGGATATCAGAAAAAATACAATATTTCATTTTTTGAAAATTAAGGGGGTGTAAGGTCTTGTTTTCAAATTTATTATATTATATGTAAGTATTAAATCATGCATCAGCATGATATGTCTCCTTTAAGTTAATGGAGTCTGCACACTTTGAGCTCAGATATATTGGTATCTAAAGAGTTCAGATTCATAACAGAGCTGCTCTTGAACTATTTGCATACTTACACAGAGGGCAGACATTTACAGTGACACCAACCTACTTTCATCTACATGAAAAACACTTTTACAGTCACCCTATGTTCTTTGTTTTTCCTGCCGTGTGTTTTAAAGGTCGTAAATTACCTTTTGGACTTTACTCCTCAGCTTCACATTCAGCTGTTTGCTTTTGTTTATCAATTTCATCAGGAAACGTCCTCATCTATTCCTCACCTTCACTCAGCTGGTGATTGAACTGCCTGGTTTTATTCTGCTTGTGAAAACAGAAACCTGCAGGTCTCTCACTCAGCCTTCACCGGGTATTAGTCATTTGAATCAGATGCAGATTTCAGGGTTTCAGAGGCACAGATGTGAGGAGTTTTGTTTTTGGTCTCGTTCCTTTTGCTGGTGTCTGAAGTGGCTGTGTGCTCAATTGTCTAAATTATTCGTCCTTGTACCGACAAAGTCCAATATGCATGAGCTGTGCAGGATTTTTATGATGCAAATGATGCCCAAAGAAAAGATTCACATTTAATACAAACTGAGATCAGCTAATAATGTTTGCTTTTTCAAGTTGGCAGTTTTTACTTGCGATGGAGTCGAGTGGCTTCAAAAGAACAAATCTGCCATCACAATGTGATTTTTGATGCATAAACATGGCTGACTAGTCTTTCCAGGAAATCTCTGTGCAGATGTCTGGAGGTTGTTTTGTTTTGCAAATGATGTGCTGCATTGGTTTTTTAAATATGATTCAAGAAGACTGACCTGAATAGACGGGATTGTAGATTTTATTTTAATTTATTTTATTTTTTCTTCACCAGATACGTCCGGAGTTGTGTTCGACACTCGCTCAAAGATGGTGATGTCCCAGGGAGGAACAGCTGAGAGGATGAAGGAGAAGGTAAGGAATGCAAAGATGGTGCTGCATGTTGTCAATCTGAGTACAGCTGGACAATTTGACCAAAATTAGAGATGGAGTATTTAAGTGTTTTGGCAAATAAGATTTAATTTATATCAGTACAGTTTATTTCTCATTAAAAAGGCCTTATTTTTATTCATTTATTTAAGTAGGGGACAGTGCACATTAATGAACGTTGTTGTGTTAATGTGCCAGATTATAGTCACAGGTTACACTTCTATCTGTAGTCCCCAGCAGGTTGATGTCATGCATTTGTACAGGTGTCCACAATCTTAAAATACATAAAGCACGTAAAACAGCAGTGACAGACTGCAACAAAATTTAAAATATACATAACTTCAAATACTTTAAATTGCAGGACCACATCGACAATACAAAAGATATGCTAAAGAAAAAACCATGACAAAAAGACTTTCAGAGTTAAAGTGCGTGAGCTGTTTAATGTGCAAAATACAGCGTTAAAGTGCTAAAGCGCTGATATATTGCACATCATAATAAAAGTGCTTATGTATGATTACAGGTTTGCCCACACCAGTTGTGTTGCACAGGTTGTACATAAGCAGATGTGTTTATGCACAGTATTACACATGGTTAGCATATCTAGATGCATTAATTTATGCAAGATTGCACTGAGATTACGTACATAGAGGTATTTATGATTCCTCTGACTTCATCTGAATTCATCTGACCAATAGTGTGAGTGCTGTGTTGAGTTAGCTAATAAAAAGCATGTGTAGGGTGCTGGTTTGGCGGAGTGGTTAGCAGCCATGCATGGGCCATGTACATGCTTCTGCCAGTCCAGGTTCGAATCCGGCCTGTGACCACTTTGCAGAGTGTCTTCCCCTACTCTCTCACCCCCTCTCACAAGCCTATCCACTGTACCTCTCCTGTCCATAAAGGCACAAAATGTCCAAAAAATACATTTAAAAAACATGTGTTAATTAATGCACATTAAAAATAGTATTAACAATAAAAGCCACCAACAGTAAAACTCCCATTAACAGCAAGAAAATCGGTTGAAATGCGAAGTTCAGGGGGAAATGTTTATATTATTAGTAGTGTTCAAATGGTATTATATTTGTTTGCTGTTTGATATCTCAGCAACAAAAACAGAAACCAGTAGGAGCAGTATCAACTTTATGTAGAGAGCACATTTCATTACAGAAAAATTCAAAACTAAGTGAACTTAGAAATTCATTGGTTGAGAATTATTTGTCTGTAAAAATACATAAGGGCAATAAAGCGTCATTGCACATTTTATAAGACTTGAAATAACAACTATGCACCTTGTAAGAAAATTATGAATTTAAAGTTAGGTAATCAAGGCAAAGAGTTACGTAAGCAAAACCGTTCAGCTTGTATGCATCGACAAAGGTACGTTTTGTCATGTCTTGGTGGTTTTGACCATTTCCATCATGTCTCAGGTCTATATTAAGTAAGGATTTGATTGAATTTGGACAACCATTTTAATCTCTTTAGTGGATCAGATGCAGCTCTTTCACCCTCCCCTTTGGAAACATCCAGATGTGAAGGGCGAGGAGTGCATTTGTGTGAACTAAGAGTTTAGTGATGGTGTTGTGTTCTTCTGCTCCCTCTTTTTAGCCTCTTTTTACAACATTTTAAGCAAAGACAGTTGAATTTGCAGGACTATGGCTAAATGATTGTAGGAAAAAATCTAATTGTGATTTTTCTGGCAAATATTGTGATTTCAATTTGATTCTTTATTTTCTTCAAGTCAAGCTTCAGTGCAGCTTCACCACATTTACATTGTAGACAGCGGTAAAGAAATCAGTGATCAAAAGCACGTAACACATTATTCATCATATAATATTGATGATAGATACCATGTTTTCATTGTTTAAGGGACACTCCTACACAGAGGCTATGTGTTAGTGACCTGGTTACCAGCACTTCTGTAAATGCAAATAGCCTTCAAAATTGTGAAACAGTATGTATGAAATAGTCTACACAACAGATCCTGTGTCCGTCAGAAGCACTGAAAAAAATTGCAGCTTTGGCGAAATTGCCATTTCATTTAGAAAATACTAAATCTTTCAAACCGAGGTGATGGATCTCAGGTCAGGTACAGGTTGTGTGTTCCAAAAAGTGGGCTCACAGTAACTAAAGGCCCCTCTCTGGACTTTGATCTCATACAAGGGACAGAAAAAATACCCTCAGCTCATGACCTGAGGGGTTGGGAAGGGTCGTTCGCTTACTTTGAGTTACTCACAGTTTGTAATTATAAAGAATTGCAGGCAAACTCCTTTACGAAATAGCTCAAACTGACATCATTTAAAGACTGTGTTGGATTGGCGAAGTTCAGAAATGTTGACAATGTCTTTGTATAGTTTTGACAGGCTGTAAAATAAACAAATCAAATCAGATTCAAATTTATTGTAACTCTGTTAATACCAGTGTTATCAGCAGAGCAGGGAGCCGTTTCTCCAGGATCACAGCAAATCACATTCGTTCATTTATACAGCCCACTTTAAAATAAATCGAACAATAGATAGAGTGCAATAGTTAAAAAAATAATAGTTCCAGATCGGTGCAAAGATTTAATTGCCCTATTTTTGATATTTATGAATCAATGTTTTTTGCTCTGGTATCAATCAGGGTTTGTATTGTTTTGTTTTAGCATTTGGGCTAAATAGGCTTCTGAAGTCTCTCGTCCTGCAGTGAGACTATTGACAACACAGTCATGGTGAAAAGACAGTAAACTGTTCAGCCCTAATCAAAGATTATAGTTCTGATATTGTGACAACACGTCACATTTTTACTAAACATAATCAAGGTTTACGTTGCCTTTGCTGTTCAGCTTGTATCAGGATTTGATTTATCCTCTACATTGCCCAGCTTTGACAGAGAGTCCTCGGATTCCTCTTTAAGGATTAAATATGGCACCTTGAAGAAGAAAAAGCAGCACCAGGGGATTTTTATCAGCTCAGTAAGTAAAACATTTCCACTCTGTGTTGGTGGATTTGTTCCTGAGCGTTGACATTCACTTCCATTACTTCTGGGCTCTGCACAGCAGTTTCCCCGTGGGCTGTTTTTTTGGCAACAGAAAACAGGAGAGGGCAACTTCTCAGAGCACGAGCAACGCTTTGAGTGATATTCAAGAAACAGGACTTTTATGGTTATTCCTGCCTTGATTAATAATAATGTGTCGATAACCTGGTATCTCAAGGTTGGAGCTTGAGGTTTCTAAAGTGTGTCATGTAATTCATTTTTAGCCTCTCCTTTGAAGACCTGTTGATGTATTATGGAGGAAAAAGACAGCACAGATTTAACTACAGTGTTTTTATGTCTACATATTGGGTTAATTTCTTTTCTATCTAAATTTTGGACGTGTGAGCTGTCACTGTATTCTCTTTTCAAAAACAATCACTATCTATTTGTTATTTCCCTCTATATATGTATTGTAGTTTTGCCTGTGAATCATCAAAAAAGTTCTTTAAAAAATCATGATTATTGCCATTTTTTGTCTTAGAGGGAGTCCAACATTAAATGGATCGAATTCCTCGTAAGACAAGAGGAATTGTTTATTTTTTAGACGTTTTTTGTTAAGATTGACCTTCTCATATTATTATAGTTTGATATTATATAATTTTCTATACTTTTAGGCACATCTTGGGTGACTAGAGACTGTAGTTTTAGCACAGAAACTGCCAGCTAAACTTTTTGTAGAAATTATTTTAACTTTAAAAACAGGTTAACAATGCTTTTACATGTGACATGGAAAATTAGAAATTTAAGAAAAGGGAAACAATGTAATAACAGACAACAGAAAAAAATGTTGGTTACCAAAGCATAAACCCGAGCAGCTCAATAACCAAGTGACATATAATCATATCACGAGGCCCTAATATAGAAGAATAAAAAATTAAATAAAGCAATATATAATAGAGTATAGTCATATGAAGTGAAGTTTCAGACAGTAGGTGATCTGAAAACATGAAAGCAATGATGGGAAATTAAAAGCTATAAAATGACAATTAAGGAGTCAGAACAAATAGAACTTTTAACATTTAGAGATGAAACAATAAAAGAGGAGAGGAGCCCCAAAAATAGTCAATAAGAGATGAAAAGGTACAATTAAAGGTAAACAGATAAATCAGTAAGAAGAAAGAAAAGCTTTAGAATCAAACATCTTAAAATAGGAGTAAAAATAGAGCAGGATTATTTATGTGCAACAACAGAACACAAAAAGCAGCAATGGGAGGAAGGAGATAGGGGTAGAAGAGAGATAAAATGATTGAAATAGTCAAAAGATAAAAGATGGTAAGTTAGTTTTTAAAAGGGATTTAAAATCAGAGGTTGACTTTGCACACCTTATCTCTTCAGGGAGGTAGTCCCACAGTCGAGGCTTTGAGTTTGGGCCGCAGTTGTTCAGTATAGCTCTGAAATCTAGCCGAGACCCATGAGTGCTTTAAAAGTGACGGTAAAACTTTAAAATCTATTATAAAACTGTCATGAAGCCAATCTGAAGATTTTAAAATTAGGGTGATGTGATGTCGTCTATTAAAATCTGCTAAACACGTAGCTTCTGAACTATATGGTAGTGGAGAGGGATTTATAATATATGACAGACTGGAAGGAGTTTCAAATATCTCGTCTTGAAGATAAATGTGTGGATAGCTAAGTACTATCTTTATTTTTGTAATGACGCCATGGGGAAAAGGTTTGAAAGTACAAATCATGCTTTTGTCATATTGATAAATGAACAGTAAAATGAAAGAATTTGTTTTTACTTATAACACCAAAATTAAATACACATCTTTGAACTTTAAAAGAGGTATTTAAGTTGCACAATGGCAATCATGACTTTATGAAACACATATCTAGTCCAGTTATGTGACTTCTGGATACCGAAACATAAAGAATAATACTCCCTGCACTGGAAATGCTCACTACCCCACATTTGGTCAAACCAGAAACGGGCGTAGAAGAGTTACCTCAGGCTTTTTGGCACATGAGTACAAAATACCAACACTACAGTCACCCCAACCGCACCCTTAATTATGCAAAGTTAACATAATTAAAGTGGATGTAATGAGAGTCTGTACAATACACAAATACATTAAGCCTGAGTGGTGTTCTGGATGAACAAGCTTCTACCACTTTGATTTCCTTGGTAAAAATTATGCTTGCATCTTTAAATTAGTTCATTTATTCAACTCTGGAAGCTTCCGTTTATGTGAGATCAGGGCAGTGGATTTGTATCTTTTCACCGAGAAAACTGCGCTCTCCTTCTCAGAGCTGTGCCTGCTGATCCTGTAGGTAACCGATGTGTTACGAGAGAGCAGTCTTGTCCACACTCTGCTGCTTTTTCAAAGCCACTGATTTGCATATATGCTGCTAAAATCAAAGTCAGAACAAGCGTAGAAGAATGAAGCCCTGTCCAAAACATCCTCTGCATCCGTATATGTAGGATTGCAATGTCATTAGAAATCTGCAAAATGGAGATTATAACTTCTGCCATTTTTGTGTGACACTAGAATACAATTCCCCGCTCTGCCCCATCTTAAGAGGTCATACTTCGAAGGTCTGGGTAATAGGATCCGAAGTGTATGCCTTGCTTGTGTTTGTAATATTTTGATTTGAGGGATTTCCTGTTAACTTTGCACTTATGCCCACTATATATTGGAGGTCAAACATCACAGTGACTTGGCCTAATGTTTCTTTAGACGAATAAAAGCACGATTGATTTAATGGCCGCACTAGTATAATAAGAAAAACAGATTTTGCAGATCCAGAAACACAGGGAAAGCTGGCAGCAACAGCTGGCTTTTTTCATCCCATTCATCCAAATCTAAATAAAAGTCTTTGAAGCTTTGTACATAATTCCTCACAGGGTTCGTGCCGATCCTTGAACAGTTTTTAAAAGTTTCTTCAGACATAGAAGGTCTCACAAGTCTTATTCTTTCTTGTTAGAGTCTGTAATTTTTAATTGGCATGCTGAAATATTCAGTTTTCTCAACTCGGGCAGGCTTATTTTATGCATGGATCACTTTCTAATTTTTTCCCATTTAAAAAAAAAAAAGCATCCCTGACCTGACTACAAGCCCCCCTCAAAAAAATAAAACAAAAATCCCTCCTTTCCCCGTATTGCTCACTCCACCCTGCAGAGTATACACGCTCAAACGGTGCATTTCAAAATATCTGTTGACGATTTCATGAGGATATGCCACCTTATCCTAGCAGGAGCCACTCTTAGAGCTAGGCCTTTTTCAGCTTGCTCTATTAGAGGGATGTCTGTATCATAATAGTAAACATTAGAGCACAATGCACAGAAAGCTGAAGCCACACCCACTTACTGGGAGGGGCATATTCAAACGCAGCCTGGGAGGTTTTATAACAAACAGCTGTTACATGCAGAGCTAAAGGAGAGGAGATTTATGATGGTGATGCACAGTATCTGATTTGATTTACTGATATTTCTAAACTTATTATCGCTGACACCAATATTTTTGTCAAGAGCACAAAGCTTCCAATTTAGTAAATTGCTTCTTTGATGGTGACAATTAATTTTTGTTAGTAATACTTTTCTAAAATATGACATTAAGTGAGGATGAGGTAGGGGTGGGCGATATGGCAAAACTATCATATCATGATATTTTAAAAATAAAATCACAATCACGATTTTATCACGATTCTATTTTACGTTGATTTTTCTAGACTAATTTGCATGTTTGACCATTTTTTCCCCATGTTTAACATATAAAACGAGTAAAACCCTTAAAGAAAAAAAAGACAAAGCCAAAGAAACTTTCAGAACAGGTATCAATTTAAATAGTGCAGTTTTTATAAAAATGTGCGATAAATGTAAACATAAAAGGTAATGAACAACAATATCAACATTATCTCTTAAAGTGCAAAAATTTAGAACAAATGTTATCTAACTGCAATGTCTATAATCTGAGTGAATAATACAGCTGCTTTAGAACAGATTTTTGTTCAGACATCTTCAAGCTTTTATCTCCTTTTCTCTTTCCACCATGGCTTCACGCTACATAACCAAACAGGAGATCCCACCATGCACTGAGCGTAATGTGCTACGATTGGTTAGTCAGCTGCGCGTCAAAGTCTCTGCGCCCACACAGACGATCTGACGATCTTTCTGCTTTATGAGATCATCCCCACGTTATAATCCTTAACGATTTAATATCGTCATATCGCACACCCCTAGGATGAGGTAAACCTTGTGGTAAATGTATACATTCTACCGATGTAACTAAAAAATCTAGGAGACGTGTATTGCAAATGCATTTAGTCAAAATATTGGCTGTGAATATTGGGAAGAATTTTCCTGTCTGCTGATAAAGATAATCAGCTCCTAGGCAATTATCTGCACAATTTATTAGGGGGTTTTAAGGTAAGAAACTGTAAAAAATACAGTCTTATGTCTCTAATGTTATATATTTGTATCTATGCATATATGTGTATCCATAAAATTAAGAGTTTTATGCTCTATTGTAAAATGTCTTGAGATAACACTTGTTATGAATTAGCGCTTTGCAAACTAGAAAAGCACTTCTGAGAGCGCGGACCTCCGCCAGCACCCCAGTCCTCTTCCATATTGTGATTTTTACCATAACTATTAGTCCTACCTTTATTTCATGTAAATATTTAGATTCCTTGACCATGAAAACATAACATTAGCAACTGGTTTCAGAATGATATCTATTTTAGTTCAGTAGTCAGTCACGAAAATCATGTTTTTCGTCATGGCAGATCCAGACGGTGATCTGGATCAACACCAAAATTGAACCAGTTCTTCCTTTTCCCATGTCGAACATTTCCTGAAAATTTCATCCAGATCCATCCATAACTTTTTGAGTTATTTTGTTCACAGACAGACAGACAAACTCTCCCGAAATCTTGGCGGAGGTAATAAAGATTGATTGATTAATGTCATCTGGATTATTTGTTTACCATGAGAAAATTATGGGGCCTTTTTAAAAAGCAGTATAAATTCAGTAGATTATTTAGTATTCTGACTTAAGATTTGGCCACCTCATTTAGCAAATTGCATTTTAGCATTTCATAGTAGAAAAAGTAATCTGACACACCTGTGTTGGTTTACAGTTCATAATGCAGAGCAAAACTTAGTTTGGGTCTTAACATGTCTTAAAGTCTCTAATTTGATTTTTGGAGTGTGAAGGAACAAAACCTTAAAGACTTTTGTGTGTCATCAATCTTAAAATTCAAATATGTCCTTAAACCAAATGTTAATTAAACAACTTCAAAGTTAAAATATTATCCTGTGGACTTTGAGCCGCTATGGGTGTTACTCAAGATGTTAAAACCTGTTCTATTTATACCTCTCTTTGTTTTGTTTTACAGATCAGCGCTGTCAGGGCGGTCGTCCCCAACAAAAGTAACAATGAGATCGTGCTGGTGTTACAACATTTTGAGAACAGTGTGGACAAGGCTGTCCAAGCTTTTCTGGAAGGTATGCAGACGTCACATCAAATACCTGTGTTTGCAATGTATCTAACAGAACTGGTATTATTGCATATTTAAGAGCAATTACGAGTTCAATGAAATAATCCCCACCTGAAGAGGGAGAATTATGAAAGTCTGTGTCGTGAATGTCCATTTGCTTGACTCGCCTCCACCCACTGCTACAGGTATAGGAGTGTGGTTGTAGTACTTCACAACACTAACTTGACAGTTTACTACATTTTACTCGACCCTTTGTTCCAGCATGTAGTCCACATTGCTTGTACTAACCTTGACAGTTTTTTTCATGCGTGCCATGCTTTGCATTCAGAAGTCTGAGCGTCATTTGCATGCCTCTTTCGTTTCACAAGGTTAATTTTAGAACCAGGAGGCTGTTCGTGCACGTCACAGCGCTTTGTTCCTTTTTTTTTTAAGCAGTATCTAAACGTCGCCTCAGGGCAGTCAGATTTTCAGATAGGTAATTACATGATTTCAGATCCGTCAATTGCTCAGGTTGACTTTCATCATCTCTGTTTGTTTCACGCTTTAGGTAGTGCAGTCGAAATCCTGAAGGAGTGGAATGTCACCGGTAAAAAGAAGGTGAGACCAGGAACACCCTTAACTTTAATATGTAAATATCTGTTGAGTGAGTGATGAAGTATTTTTATGAATCCAATAAATGCTCTACATAACTGGTAGAGTTGGATAAAGACCGAAGGAAGCACAGGCTTTATTTAGACCGTCTTAGATCAAACCATTTCCTCCCTTGTGTGCACTAATTTGGTCCAGTCAGTGCTCTGATTAGATAACAGATAAAGAACAAAAGGAATTTAGACAAAGAAGTTTGACACTGATATGTCTACGCGCAGCCCAAGAAGAAAAAGAAGCCCAAGCCTCAGCCTGAGGCCCCCGCAGAGCCCGCCCCACCTGAGGCTGCATCACCCGAGGAAGGCAAAGATGAGATGAATGGTTTTCACGCCAATGGATCCGTAATGGACGGAGAGTCGCTCGACTCCCTGAGTGAACAGTTGGACTCTGCCTCCCTGGATGCAGCAGAGCTGGACTCTGAACTCGCCACATCTGAAACCACCGGTAATCACAGCTTTGACACATGAAGGCAAAACACAGAAAGATGAAGTCTGCTGATTATTTTAGAGAGACTTTAGCAGTTGATGCTTGAACAGAGAAGTCTTGGTTTATTCCGTTTGGGCTCCTGTTGTTGTAACTCTTTATGACTGCTTGTCTCATCCTGTCGTATTTTCTTAATTACCAGTTGACATCAGGGTCCTATAATAACTTGGGAAGTCTTACAGCTGTTGGTCCCGGATGCGTTTCGGCTGCGTGATGTTTTCTTTTTTTTAATTTCAGCAAACATGGTTGATCAGGGCTTTGAGACAGCCTGCTTGAGCTGCATGTCCGTTTATCTAATCACCCGTAAAATAGTTCTGGCCCAATATTGCCACAAGACACACACGGGTGTTGGCTAAAATAAATAGCTCAACAGAGAGACACATTTTCAGAGGGACTTTATGTCCACATTGATAGAATACGGTACAGACAAGAAAGACACAGTTTGGTTCCACTTCCTCTTTGTGCCCAGATTTCCGTTTCTGGGCACAAAAACATGATGTTTTTATTTAGACGCTTTCCTGGTTATGTTTTAAAATCAATCAAGTCACTGGAGAGCTCTATTTTCTTTTTTACTTTTACTTACATTTCAAGCCAAGAAAGTAAAGATGTGTCATTTTATGGTTATTGTGATGAATTAAGAGAAAACGAACAGAGACAGGTTTGTTGCAGCAGGGTGATTCAGCCAAAAACACATCACACACACACACACTGTGTAGCATCCAGTTTATCTTTGTGACTGTGTGCTCACAAGACAATTTTTAGCCGGATTTGTGGCTTGTTGCCACCGATTGTTTGTCCAAATAATCCTTGAGTGTGCGGTGGCTCGGTAAATTTACCCATCCTGATTGGGTCGCAGCCACCCTGCTCCTAAAAAGTAAATATCAAACCTGTTGGATCGATCAAACTTCAGGTCAGGCTGCTTCTAAAACCTGGCATAAGCCAACAAGATTAAACGGAACGCCTCACCAACTGGATGTTTTTTACAGTGCCGTAAAAAAGTATTATCTCCCTTTGCAGATTTCTTTTGTTTTTCCTGTTTTGTCACACTTAAATGTTTCAGACAAAGTAACCTGAGTAAATACAAAAATCAGTTTTAAGACAATTTCAATTATAAAGGAAAAAAGCTGTCCAAACAAAACTGGCCCAATGTGGAAGAGTAATCATGCCTTCTTGTTAAACACAGAAATAAGTATGATTAACCACATGTTTTTGAAAGCCAAGTTCAAATCAGTGCCAGTGTTAATTTTGACAGCACATTTAAATTCAGTTTTAATTATAGTCTTTTGACTAAAATATATTTTAGTTTTAGCCATATGTTAGTCATCTAAATTATTCTGATTTTAGCTTAGTATTAGTCGACAAAATTTCACAACATTCAAGTTGACGAAATCTACTGTGTTTCGTTTAACTAAAATATGATGTGGAGGATGTGAAGGATGCATAATGACACGTTGAACTTGGATATTCTTTGTTTTAGTCATGATTTAGTAATCTAAATTGTTTTAATTTTAGTCTAGTTTTAGTTGATGAAATTTCACAGCATTTAAGTCAATGAAATAAAACGCGTGAAGTTTAAGGCATTTATTTGTGTTTCCTTAAATTTCTGAAGTCATGTTTTATGCTTCGATCCCACCACCACGAAGCTAAGGCAGCTGTGATTGGATGTCTCTCTTAACTCATCCAAACTTTCCACACAACCAAAGCCGCTGTGATTGGATATATTCCTAACTTCTAACTCTTCTCCCAACTAGCCTTTTTACATTGAAAGGATTGCAACCACACAAACACAATCCTGAGAAATTATCTCAACTATAAAATAGGCTGTTTTGCTGTAAGATTTTCATACTCTAAGAAATGTTTTTTCTCTCCCAACTGTTCAAGGATGCCTGATGGCACATTGAACTTTGATATCCTATTGAAATCCTGCAAATTTGAAGTCATGTTCTTGAAAGGCTTTAGAAAAGAACTGCGTGTCGCCAGCCTGTTTTAACAAAGAAATAAGTAATCACATCAAAGGGTGGGAGAAAAAATTGATTCACATAAGAATCTGGATTTTTTTGTATGACGATCATTGAATCGATTTTTCCCATATTTAAATGCTTCATTTTACCCAGTGTTAATAAGCCACTTTTAAATATAGTCCAGGCTTTTGAAGAGAGAGTATAAACAGCTGGTTAAAATATGTTGCTGAATAAATCCTAAAAATGGACTCACATGTGACGTGTATTTTTCCTGATACAGTCTGTAGGCATCATCTTTGTTTCTTTTTTTTTTTGCTGGTGTTAAAAAAGCTAACTTAAGATTGTAAAAATCTGCAATTTAAATCAAATCGGCACCTAAAACATCGGGAGAAAAGTGTATCGTCCCAGCCCTAATCACATCTGTTTTACAACTTACCACCTACTGAGTCCTTGGACTACTTTATTTACTTGCAGTTGTGTTGTCTCCAGGTCCAGAAGCAGAGAGTGTTGGTAGTGCCCCTAGTCCTGCCTTACCACAAACGGGGAGGAATCACCAGGGTCCCAGAGGAAACAAGAACCGACACAGGGCGGGCTCAAATTCACAATCATCCAGTTCCTCATTAGCACTAACCTCGGATGATCAAGGATCATCAGGAGTCAAGAAGATGGGTTAGAAACTTTTCTTCCTTTACCTCCAAGTTTATGTGAAAATGTTGTTCCCTCTTAAAGTGTGATTTGCCCTGGTTTGTGTTTGTGTCCCTTCAGCTCCAAACATCGACCGCTCCGTGAAGGACCTGCAGAGATGCACAGCCTCACTGACTCGCTACAGGATGGTGGTGAAGGAGGAGATGGACTCTTCGATCAAGAGGATGAAGCAGACGTTTGCTGAGCTGCAGAGCTGGTGCGTAGATCCCCTTCCTCTTAGTTAACAGCCTCTGGCCGTTGTTGTTGGTTCTTGTGTTGATAAGATATCTGATGTGTCGCAAAGTGAGTTCAACACTTTGAATAACTCGACCACAGTTAGAACATTCCTGGGGTGCCAGAGGAGACCTAAATGAGTTCCTGTTTGATGGTTCCAAGTCTTTGATCAAGGGGTTCAGTCTTGCTAATGGTTAAAATGTTTAAGGTTGGTTTGCAGAGCTTTTGTAAAAGGTTCTTTACACTGGCTGTCTTGCATGAATCCTCAGGCTTCTTTGTGTTTTATTACCTCCGCCAAGGAGGTTATGTTATTGCTGCTGTCTGTTTGTTTGGCTGTTCTCTGTTAGCAACATAACTCAAAAACTTATGGATGGATTTCGATGAAATTCTCAGGAAATGTCCGGCTTGGGACAAGGAAAAAATTCTACAATTTTTGGGGGTGATCCAGATCAACGTAAAACCACCAAGACAAAAAATGTGATTTTCGTGAACAACTACTGAACTAAAACAGATATCATTATGAATCCAACTGCTAATTTTATGTTTTCATGGTCAAGCAATCTAAATATTTAGATGAAATACAGGTAGGAGTAATTTATGGTGAAAATCACAGTATGGGTGAGGACTGGTGCTGGGGGTGGTCTACGCTCTCAGAGTGCTTTTCTAGTTTGTTTGTTAGCAAAATTACACAAAAACTACTGGACAGATATTGCTGAAATTTTCAAGAGATGTTCGTCATGGCCCGTCTATGAAATGATTCGATTTTCGTGGTGATCCAGATAACCTCCTTTTGCGTAAAATCGTTTTTGCGCAACAACTGTCAAACCAATAATGATGTCAATATAATTTTGGGTTTCAGGGTCCAGGAATCATGTTATGATGGCAACTTTATCATGCAACTATTGCTTATAGATGTAACAGCAGTGCGTTAGAGACATTAGCTGAGATTTGTGCTCTCTGAGTGCTCTCTAGTTTAGTACTATGATATGAAAAAATTGGTTTTTATGTGTTTTTTTCTGACCTTTATACCTTAGAAACTTCAAGTGTATCAAGCCATTTGTCATTTTCCTTTTTACAGCCGTACAACAATCCACAAAAGTTCAGATGATCTACAGCTGACTTTGTGTTATTGCTGTTGTCTAGTTTATGTTGTAGTAAGTCAAAGGGCATTTTTCTCACCTTTCTCCTACTTGATGACTCTGAAATACATAATAGAAAGCTGACACTTACACATGCTGAGCTATTCGTACCATTTAAAGATCCTCTTATGCTACAATACAACTATTACAGACATACCAAGCAATAAAAACAGTGCAGTATTACTACTATAAAATCCTGTGAAACAATCATATTCTAACCCCTTTTTATGTCTTTGTGCACAATCGGAGTTTGGGCTGTCAGATGCAAGTTGTGTTATACTGTAGATATAAGTAACAGCTCAAAGCAAGCACAGTGCCGGGGACAGAGTTCATCAACATGTGCTTGTTCCCTGATTAGATCTAAACCCTCAGATACCAGTAGTAGACAGAAGAAGATCCTGGGGTTTGCTTTTTAAGCAGTAATGACAATTTAAGGTATGGTTATTCAGCTGGATGAGATTCATTTATCAATAATTAGAGACATTTTTGAATGTAGTGTTCCTAAGCTGGACAAAAATACTCTCAGACTCTCTGCTCTCTGCTTGCACGCTGTTTTTTCTTGTATTAACAACCATGTAGGTTAACTACACCCCTATCTGGCTGCACTGTAGCATGTGTCTTTACACTTTTGCGTTATCAGTGGTCTCCAGTGACCACTTGCATCCATCAACTAACCAGGTGCACACAAGTTTCATTTTGGTGTGGCACATCAAAATTTCCTTTTAATGCAAGTTTCTGACAAAATGAGGAAAAAACACTGTTTCAGCCTCTTAGCATGTGGCTTGTATGCCAATGTGAATAGCCACCAGTCAAGAGGCTATTGTGCAGATCTTAAAAGCTTTTCCTCCACATTTCCTTATGGATACAACTTTCAAGAGACAGTGTTATGCTTTTTCGTGTTGCCATGCCCTTAAGTGTTTAATGTGCCTCAGCTGTGTAATGTTGCACCTCTATACACAAAACATAAAGACCCTGGCATCAGAACTTCTTCCCTCTTTATGATGCCAGTAGCTACCTAAAACTAAAAGCCCATTGGCTTACAGATGCAACTCAATAGTTTGCCGGTCAACCAATCAGAGCGGATTGGGCCCATGTGGGAAAAGGAGCTTTAAAGAGGCAGAAGCTCTAACAGAGCATCTTATACTACTTTCACGGTAAAATTAGCAGGTCAACGCAGGTTTTGTCAACACGGGCTTACCTGGCAACAGTCAGCAAGCAACTCTTTGTCCCTCTTTAAAAATGTACAAACTCTGCGCTGATGATACGAAGGCGGATGGAATTTGTTGCTGAGATGGCAAAGAGTCACGCAAGTTACAAACCAAGGGGACGGATGCAATGTTATGCTGTGGGGACGTTACACCGATGTCATCCTTAAGTATGCGGGTCGACCCGAGTGTGATGTTCTCACTGAAGCCAATCGCAAGCGAGCCCATAAAAACCCAATGTCACTTGCAAGGTCAGCTCGACCAGGTGGAAATGCAGATTAAACCCTTTCAAACTTCCATCAGGAGCAGATTGTTACCAGGTCTTAACAGTTTTTTAGGCCAGTCTGAAAGGGATATTAGAGGGAGAACTTAACACTTTGAGGTTGCACTCTGAAAAGCAGGAGGCTTTTGAACATTAGTAACTGTGGACAATGGACATACCCTTATAGCCATCAAAAAAGAAAATGTTAGCCTGATTTAAAGCACATGTGAGCTCTAAATGAATGTTGATATGCTATGTAGCAAATATACTTTGTGAGATAGTTTAAGCTTTTGATGTCAGCTCTACTGAAAGCAAAATTTGACCAGGCAGGGTGCTACAAGCCTTCTTGCAACGGGTCTTTTGTGGTCTTGTATGCCTGTGAGCTTCTACACCACCAAATCAGTCTGGATGGATGCATCTCTTGTTACCTCTACACAGTCTTAAGACACTGAACATCATTAAATTCAGCTTTCAGTTTATTTGTATCAGGGGCAATAAATGCGTCATCAGTGATTTTAGGAGATACAGATGCTGATGGCTTTCATAATCAGCCTGCTGTCAGCTTGTCATCAGTTCACACTTAAGGACCAGTTTGTCATATATTTGGATGCTCAGTTTGAATATCAACTGTCTGTGTTTTTACCATTAAGACCAGAAACAACATCTGTATCTGATGGAGGAAGTTGATGATTTTTATTTGACTGCTGGGTGATTTAAAAACTTGGAATACGTTTTGGGGCAAAAGAAAATATGTATAGTAAAAAGCCAGTGGTCTTAGCCTTCAAAAGTTTTTATTTCAAGTCTCTGACGGCTACAAGGGCTGAAAAATAAAAGAAGAAGCTGTCAAGATGTTGTTTTTTTTAGGTGCCCATAGGTTCAATTGAGTTCAAACATGATTTTGGGCTAACTGATAGCAGAGCATTAGAGTTAAGGATCAACATGGAATCATGGGAAGATATCAACATTGTCTGTCATTATTCCTGTGGGTAGAAAAGTTGCATCTGTCTGGATCAACATAACCATATGCTTTAAACCCTGAATTTGAGTAATCTGACCTGATCAAGCCTTTTCTTACAGTCCATACTACAAAATAGGTAATAAAAGTCTGTATGATTCCAGCAGATATCATATCGGATTGATATCGGTATCGGCCAATACTCAAGGCTGCAATATCGGTATTGTATTGGAGGTGAAATAGTTGTATCGGGACACCCCTAATTGTTATAGTTAACCATGAGTATGAAAAAAACAGAATCACATCTCGAGCTACATGTTTGGCAAATGGCTTCAGCACTTTGAACACTGCTTCCCCAGTACGGTATCTAATGGCCCTTTTCCGCTAGCATGCCTTGGCCCTACTCTACTCGACCCTACTCGATTTGCAGCGTGTTTCCACTAGCCTGGTACCTCCTAAAACAAGCTAGTTTAAGTATCTACTCCACTCTGGTTCCAAGTGAGCAGAGTCGATACTAAAAGATGATGTCACCGACTGCCGGCTACTGATTGGTCAGACAATGTTGTCAGTGAGTCATGAGCGTGATGACCTAGTATGCTAGCGGTAGCTACCATTAGCTTACCCTCATACCTCTTTTTTTTGCAGCTCGATTGCTCTCGTCCTCGGCTTCATTCTGTTGTATAGCTTCCAAAACTCTCCTGTGCTTCTCAAGGGGTATTTCTTCCTGCCACCTGCAGCCTTCTTCTGCTTTCCTTTTCTGCCTGGTTTGTGACAAAAAGCCACAGATTGTTGTGTTGCGCTCAAAATGACATCACCGCAGTGCCACTCAGCTGTTTACAGCGACACTGCACCCCTTTGGGCAGGCGACTGGGGCTAATGGAAAAGCAGCACAAGGCGAGTAGAGTAAAGTAGAACTGAGTAGGGTAGAGTAGGGCTAATGGAAAAGGGCCATATATGTGCTTTTTGATACAGTATTGATTCCAGTCTTCATGATTTACTGGTGAGGTACAATTACTTCAAATGCCAGAGTGCACCATAGACGTAAGAATGATGACCTTTCCTAAAGGTCGAGTAACCTTTGTGCGTACGGTCTCAAGTTTGCACAGTTGCTGAACTCTAACTGAACATACAGTCAGTCAGAACAGAGTGGTGCCGTTGGTTTGTTTGTGGGTTGTAATTATGCCGTCGTAGGCAAATGGCCACAGGTACTTTGAGTTTTGATTACAGGCGTGACAGTAAACACGAGCTACGGTTCACTTGACTTGACTTTTAGGACATGATTTATGACGTTACATTACGTCTGCGTTATATTTGAGGTCGAGTTTATTAGTGGAGCTACAGCAGCAACACTTTCAAGTCAAACACTCTTACAGGTGGTTAAGTAAATACAGAAATAATCAGCCATTATTTTAGCAGTTATCTAATTGTGTTTCCTGCTGAGTAGGGCAGGAACCACAAACACTGAAGCAAAGTTTGACACACTTTTGGTGTCTGGTACGCCTCTGCCGTCTTCCCCATATTTCCGGTCTCTTTTCTTTTTTATTTTCCTGTCAGTAAAGGTCAACAACCATGAAAAAATAAAGCAATTTACAAAACTGAGGTGCTGCTTTGGAGGAGTGGTAGGCAACCAGGCACAACCCATGTACCTGGTCTGCCAGTCTGGGTTCAAATCCAGCCTGTGGCCTGTAAGCAGAGTGTCGTCTCTGCCCTTCACAAGCCCATCCACAGTCTCTGTCCCTCATAACAAAAAAGGCACAAATATGCCCCAAAAGCAACCTTTAAAAAAAAATCTAAAAACATAAACAGAAATGATCTTGACTCAAAATCTAACAGTACCGTAATTTAATTTAACTAAATGTATCTATTGAATAAAGTGTTCAATGGTGGCTATAATATTCCCTGGAAGGATGTCCATCATAGTCTGTTAGCGCTATGCTAACACATAAAGCCTGTGCTAAAATATCGATAGGACAAAATATCGCCATGCAGTCTTTTCCGATACGTGTTTTTATACAGAATTGTGAACTGTATTTTTTTTTTTTTTTTAAATGTATATTTTTGTGCCTTTATTGATAGGAGAGAGACAGTGGATAGGCTTGTGAAAGGGGGTGAGAGAGTAGGGGAAGACACTCTGCAAACTGGTCACAGGCAGGATTTGAACCTGGACCGGCAGAAGCATGTACATGGGGTTCTAACCACTACGCCAAACCAGCACCCCAATTGTGAACTGTATTAATGACAGTGCACAATTCACAGTGAATAAAGCACATGTTCAAATCTAAATTTTAGTGTCTTGAGTCATAGAACGGTCTTTTTCTTTATGCAATGAAAACGGCAAATTTTAAAATTGTCAGGAATTCGGATTAAGGCATAATAAATGTCCATACTGTACACTTACACCTGACGAAAACCATTATTGAAAGTTGAACAGAACAGGAATCCCTAATGTTTTGTCTTTCTTCCTGTATTATTTACTTAAGAACTGATGTATCATCAGTGTCAGTAGATTAAACCTACAATCTCCAAAATTAGTGGAGAAGTGGAAAAAAAAATAGATCATCCTTTACTGATTCCAAACTATTTCTTTGTACTCTAATTTGGTCAAAGTTGATAAAATCCACACGACAACAGAGAAGGGGACAAATCGCACTAATTCATGTAAAATTGAGAACTTTGAGAACCACGTCCTGTGATGCATGCTCCTCCATATCTCAACCCTGTGGGTACACCCCCCTACTATCAAGTGTCCCTGGTCTCGTACAGCCTTTACTTTCGGTATGGACTAAAATCAGCACAGCACTTGGACTGCTATCTCAAATTAGTTACACTACCTGTTTGTCCTCCTCCCTGTTGTCTTGTCTTGTCCTGTCTGTCACCGTTTCCCCTTCTTTCACACTGTGGTGTGGCACGGCCCTCCCCTTCAGCTCACATCAGGGATTAAACAAAGTTTGATTTGATGGAGTAGCCTACAGGGAGGGCTGGTGATGGTCACTGTAGCAGTGAATCACATCTACTTATCTCTCACTGTTAGAAAAAAATGCATTGGTCTTTCCAACGCTGCCACCGGACACGGTGCTCAGCTGAAAAGATAATGCAGACAAGGGGGAAAAAAAGAAAGAAGAAATTGAGAACCTTAATAAATGGAGATAGGATGTTTGATGATAATGATAAATCACTAAGTAATGGTGATAGATTGTTCTTGGTATCATTTAGTTTCTAACACTGCGGTTTAATCATTGGTCAAAAGTTTGTGCCCTGTGAGGTAAATCTGTTAAACCCTTCTGATCAGCATGTTCGGGGCAGTGTGCTGTGATACCCAACAGTTTTGAACTGTGGTCATGACAAGAAAACAACCTTACAGGGCCAAGGAGAGAAAGATAAGCCCACCTTGAAAATCATTTACTGTAATGATGAATATAAATTAGATTGCATTTGTTTATTTGTTGAAGTCATCTCAGTGTAAGTCTTGTGTTGTGACCTCTGCTGTTGTTTCAGAGTTTCTTATGGCCATACTCTAGGCGGGGCAGAAGCCTCCTGTCCTGCCTAGGGCTGTAGTCAGTGCAATAAATACCAAACATTTTTAAGAGTCTTTCAAGGCATTCTAGGTGTTACGTTTGTGCTTGATTTTGAGGAATAAAAGTAGTCGTAAAAGAAAGACAAAGTTAAGCTTGGGAAAAGTTAAAGATGTGAGGACTTCCTCACCTTAGCACACTATTCTGTGGCAGGAGGAGGTTTTGGGAACACCCCGCCCCCTTTTTTAACTAAAGAAAAATGCCCTCCCATGGCAGAGTGAGAACATATCTTTCCAGCATAGTCACAAAAACAATTAGTATAATCACTCTGAAGGTAGAGTACGACATGGTTTTGCTGTACTTATCACCAAACAGACCGACATTATGATAAAACTCATTATTTCCCAGCACTACGAGCAGGGTGAGACATGTCACTTTTTTAATTACTCTGCATTTTTGTTTTTTTCCTTTTGGTTTTCAGAACCCTCTATTTTTTTCTAAAATAAAACAGCCTCTGTTATGTTTAATTAACTCTGCCAATGAGGTTTTAATTTTGCTTGTTTGTCTGGGAGCAAGATTACAAACAAAGTTCTCCACAGATTTTGATGAAATTCTCAGGGAATGTTTGTCATGACATAAGAAAGAGTTGAACCCATTTTGGTGTTGATCTGTTGCAGATGCAGTTTGAAATACTCGTAAACATTGTGAAATGGAACAGTTTTCAACATGTTAACGAATAACTCAAAAAGTTTTCATCAGATTATGATGAATTATCTAGGATGCGCTGGTCATGGCACAAGAGGAAAGTGCTTAGAATTTGGTGTTGATCCAAACCCGCATCCAGGAATGTTTTTTACCTCCACCACAGAGGTTATGTTTTCGTGAGTGTCTGTTTGTCTGTCTGTCTGTGAACAAAATAACTCAAAAAGTAATGGATGGATTTTGATGAAATTTTCAGGAAATGTTCAGCATGGGAAAAGGAAGAACTGATTCAATTTTGGTGTTGATCCGGATCACTGTCTGGATCCGCCATGACGAAAAATGTGATTTTCGTGAATAGCTACTGAACTGAAATGGATATCATGATGAATCTAGTTGCTAATGGTATGTTTTCATGGTCAAGGAATCTAAATATTGACATGAAATAAAGGTAGGACTAGTATTTATGGTGAAAATCACAATATGACTGAGAACTGTGGTGCTGGCGGAGGTCTGCGCTCTCCGAGTGCTTTTCTAGTTTTAATTTAGTCTCAAACTTAAAAACAAGGACAAAAAGAACAACGAACAGTTTGTCAAGGCAACATAAAACGAATGTACATGAGACATCTGAATATGTCAACAACTACACTTATACATGTGAGTACATACACAAATATGTCACATGATACTGTTTGAGAAGGGACAGAATGAAGCTCAGAGCTGATGGAGTCCTGCCCCTTCGTTACAAATCAGATCCAATGTGGAAACAAAAAACATAACAAAATAATATTAATTATTATCAATAATAAATAATTCACAAGCACCTCTAAAATATTACTGTATATATTGAATATATATTCATATTTATACATCACACACATTTTATATTTAAGTGTATTGATATATTAAAAATACCACCTGTAATGTTTACATGAATACTTGTTAAAATACACACTCTTGTATTTATAATCACATATCTCCTAATAAAGTATATACAAACAATAAGCTCATCCTCAAAATATCTGTTCTGAACAAAAATTTTATGTTTTTTACAATAATTAATTGCATATGTTAATGATGCTCAGTGTTAATATATATTCCAGTCTGTTGATTCTGATGGCCTGTTATTATGTGTTATTTCTACACTCTCTTTTTGTCTTTTATTTGACCTTGTAATGAATTTAGAAGGTTTGCCCCTCAATAATCTTTTGATCATGAATGAGGTTTAAATAATGTAGTAAAATGTAAACTGTCATATGAAGTGTCTGAACTGTCTTGAATGTGCTAATGCTTGTTACAGCTGTAGTTTTTATATTTTACTCTTTTGTTTTTCTGCTGTGTCATTCAGTGACTGCTATATTTCTGTTTCCCAACAGTCCTGCTCCCTCTTTGTTAAATGTTATTGGAATTGATTCTTAATCTTGGTGCAAAGTCAGCGTTCACAGCATTTCCTCTTATCTTGAAGTGAGCAGAGAAGAATAACCTCCTCCTCTCTCTCTTATTTTTTACAGTTTAATGGACAGGGAAGTGACCCTGCTGGGGGAAATGGACAAAGTAAAAGCAGAGTCCAGTAAGTACAAGAATTTCAACTCTGTTACCTGAGCTAAGAGAAAGAAATCCTTCCTGTGATTTACCACCCGGGAGCTGTTAGTATTCCTCACATAATATGATCACCAGACTCGAGGGTTTCTGACCTAAATCACTTCCGGAGAGGTAGTAAAAGAGATTTCAGCAGAACAGCAAGCCCCAGTTTCTTCAGAAATGCAGCAGCGCCCTGGGGGCTCGGGTATACCTGGAGCATACCTCTGTGTATGTATGTGTAACATGACAGAGCAGGACTGCATAGTTGTACAAGTAGGCCATTCTCTCTCTCTTTATCCTGTCCTCTCAGTGTGGAGTGTTGTGTGTTTCAGGCCTGGAAAAAAAAAAGTGAATAGTGTCAGGTGTCAAGGGAGACTCAATGCTGTCTTTGTGCGAGGTGTGCGGGGAATAGAGAGGAAAGCGCAGAAACTCCAGTGTTTCTTCGGCTTCACAAAAGACAGGTTTCCTCTGAATTTGGCTTCTGTTAATGTGCTTCCTCTTAAACTCCTGCCTGTCATAACACTCTACAGGAAACAAACAGAATAAATGAAAGGACATGCTCACCAGAGCGTGCAGTTGTGCAACAAAACAGGGGAGGTCATAGCATTGAAGCCTCTATTTATCACTTTAATTTAATAACCAATTAACATGATATTCACTAAATTAATCAATAATTATTGGTTACCCATGACCCATGATGAAAAGGACATAGGCTACATTCACACTACAGGCAGACATGGCCCAACTTTTTTCCCCACATGTGACCCTTATCTAATGACCCTTTTCCATTAGCACGCCTTGGCCCTACTCTACTCGGCCCTACTCGATTTGTAGTATGTTTCCACTAGCCTGGTACCTCCTAAAACAAGCTAGTTTTAGTACCTACTCCACTCTGGTTCCAAGCGAGCTGAGTCGATACTAAAAGATGACGTCACTGACTGCCGGCTACTGATTGGTCAGACAATGTCGTCATCGATGAGTCATGAGCGTGATGACCTAGCATGCTAGCGGTAGCTACCGTTAGCTTACCCTCATACGTCTTTTTTTTGCAGCTCGATTGCTCTTGTCCTCGGCTTCATTCTGTTGTATAGCTTCCAAAACTCTCCAGTGCTTCTGGGGGGTATTTCTTCTTACCACCTGCAGCCTTCTTCTGCTTTCCTTTTTTACTCGGTTTGTGACAAAAGCCACAGATTGTTGTTTTGCGCTCAAAATGACGTCACAGCAGTGCCACTCAGCTGTTTACAGCGACACTGCACCCCTTTGGGCAGGCGACTGGGGAATGGAAAAGCAGCACAAGGCGAGTAGAGTAGAGCCGGGTAGAGTCAAGTCGAGTAGAGTAGGGCTAATGGAAAAGGGCCATAAGTCAGTTCTTCGATTTGCTCCCAGTTATCCTAAATCAAGACTTGCTTTCTGACAATATGTGTACAACTTGGTTATTAAGTAAGCAAGATAAATATTTCAGATGCAGTGGAGTCCAAAAATGTATAGAGTGGTTCTTGAAAAGGTCATAATAGGAACTAAATGTAACTTCAGATTTCCGGTATGGTCTGGTTTGAATTTCAAAAGAGCAGAAAATATATCTGGTGACAGTTACACTGGAACAAAAACAGACCCTTTTATTTAGAGTCTACTGTGAGCAGATTTTAATCATCAAGCAGAGACATCACACATTTTAGTAGCAGCAGGAGATTTCTGCAGACTTCTTTTCAGTACATCAGCAGACAGGACAAACAGGAGAGATCTTTTTCTCATG
Source organism: Scarus forsteni (assembly GCA_036419115.1). NCBI lineage: Eukaryota > Metazoa > Chordata > Actinopteri > Labriformes > Labridae > Scarus > Scarus forsteni. The sequence continues at coordinate 7,875,057 of JAZDUH010000269.1, read as the reverse complement.
ACACTCCTCTGAAGTAAATGAATAGCTGCTGTTTAAAGAAATAAACGCTCCCGTGTTCGAGGTTCAGTCCTGCCAAAGCCGTATCCAGGTCACTGAGTTTAAATATGGAAAAAAAATGAGCTGGAGTATGTGATGACACTTGTTTCAGTAATTTGTGTGTCTTTACATGAGTGTGTACAGAACATCTTGATTTGAATACGGCTTTATCTTCATCTCTTGTTTACCTTCGGTGCTGAGTCAGACACACTTTGTACTTTGACTTTAGAAAGGACCCGGGCTGAAACTTTCAGGAAAATGAAACTTACAGGGAAGTGAAACCTAAGCAGCTGCAAAAGTGTGCTCCAAGAAACAAACAGTCACTTGGTGAAGTTTGATTATAATAAGTGTTTTGTTTTAAAATATTGTGTTAAATAAAGAAGTGGATTTGTTGTACTTAACCAAATTTATTGTTATTCCATCATCTGGTTTGGGATGTGGATCAACTCATAAGAGCATTTTCTGAAACTCTTGGTTTAGTCTTTTGGTTTTGGACTGCTGTTCAGGGTTAAGATGCCATTTGACAGAGCACAGGATGGAAAATATATTAAGTTTTCAAGAACATCAGCATTTTATCAATCAATATGCTGCTCAGGACAGTATTTTTAAAGAAGGCCTTATGCTCAGTAAAAATGTTTTATTATCAGAACCACTAACAGCAGCATTATCCTTGACTGAGAGATAAATTATTTAAAACGTTGGAAAAATGAATTCATGTAACTCTGGCCACAAATGTCTCAAATATTTTCTGTAATGTTGGCCTGTTGGACAGAAGTACCATAATGGTTTACCTCCCAATCACTTAATATCCACTTCTAGAGACCAGTGTTATTTTTTACTTTATTTTATTTTGACTGTCGGGAACAGTTTTGTTTTTTCCTGTAAGAGCATCTTTTCAATCAATAAGTCTCTCTGGGCCTCTTTTCATGCAGAAACATAATAAATATAATAATACATAATAAATGTGTTAGATTTAATTTAATTTAATTTTTTTATTTATTTAATTTATTTTATTTTATTTATTGATTTTATATTTATAATATATTATTCTAAATATATATTTAATTTATAAATAAATTAAAAGTTCCCAAGGGGCAGTTCAAAGGCACATTGAGCAGAAACATGACAAAAACAGACTGAATAAGCAGGATGGAAAAATTTATTTTAAAGGAGACGTATCATGCTGATGCATGATTTAATACTTACATATAATAGAATAAATTTGAAAACAAGACCTTACACCACCTTAATTTTCAAAAAATGAAATATTGTATCTTTTCTGATATCCTGGAACGAGATTTGATGCCTCTGAAAATAGGTTACTGTGAGATGTCCGCGAGATTTAAATTGTCGTGACGACACGAGGTACCTTTCTTTTTATTGGAGTAATCTGATAAAACACTTCCTCCTCTGTGATGTCCGTCAGCCACAAAACCGTCACTGAGGAACACATCCACCAGCAGCAGTATATAGCTCCCTAGCTCACATTCACTCATTACCAGCTCTGGCCTGTAGGGGGACTCAATACGCGGTCGCTGCTTTGAGCCTGCCGGAAAATACAGTAGAAGAAGAAGGACAGGCTGGCTCAACCCTCTCGGCAGCTCTGACAGAACTGACCAATTAGAGCACAAGGCGTTTCCGCGAGGTAACTGTAGGTCATCCTGAGATCCGAGTGTTTCAACGAGAGCTTGATAATGGCCTAAAATGAGGATTTTGAGAACGCTATTGTGGGGCAATGAAGGAACTAAATGACTTGTACTGAGGGCAGAAATGGTTTACAGGCATCCTAGTCTGGCATAGTGAAAAGGAGAAACGAGCATGATATGTCTCCTTTAAAGTTCTGACGTCATGCAAATCAGAAAACATCTTAACAGATCAATCTACTGTATCAATGGGCTTTAAGCTAAATGCTTATTTAAGGTCATCTTAGTGTGACGTAGGTTAAGTGAAGATATTTTCTTAAACAGCTTGAGAAACTAGATTATAAAGAAATAAAAAGCGATAATGGTTCAATGGTTATAATGGTAATGTATAATTGTATTAATAAGAACAACACTAACATACTGTATGTTAATAATTAAGACTAATTGCACTATGACTTATCAGTATGTTAATCCTTTATGCCAAAAAATAATTTCTAACAGGAAATATTATTATATAAGTATACAGTGAAACATGGGAGTAGTTTTTTTTGATCATAGTGTGATGAGAAACTAAAATATAAATGTCTAATTAATATTTAAACAGAGCAAAATGAGTGAGGTGAATCATTTCTGTGAGTGGAGGGTTAGGGTTAGGGCTTTTTCTTTTTCAAAAATAAACTTCCTTTGTGAAGTAAAGAAGAAACTGTCCCTGCTGTTGGCACTGTAAGTTTTATGCTAAACCCAGTTTGATGAATTTGTGTTTCAGTGATGAATTTGGATGCCCGGCAGAAGAGAGCGGAGGAGCTCAGACGGCTGACAGATCAGTCGGGTTCGATGTCGGAGGAGCAGTTGACTGAACTACGTGCAGACATCAAGGTACTGAAACATGCCATGTCACCAGCTTTGGCCTTGTGTGTCTCTATCTTCAATATTCAACCCTGTACACAGCTGACAAAATATGGAGTGGGTGTTTGATTTTGAGCCACGGCTGAAGTTTGCTTTTTCTATTTGTCAAGTTTTGTCCTCTTGAACAGGAGCTACTGCATTTTTGTACATAATAGTGATTAATATGTTCTTTTTAAAATCCCACAGCACTTTGTGAGCGAGCGCAAATACGACGAGGACCTTGGTAAAGCTGCAAGATTTACATTTGATCTTGAACCACTGAAGGCGAGCATCACAGAGTTTGGCTCAGGTACAGTCCTTTTCATCTGTTCTGTCTTCTGTTTGTTTGAGTTCAAGCGAATTTTCTAAAAATAAACTCCCGTCCTCCTCCTGATTATAAATTATAAAAAACGTCCTCCCCTCCAATCACGAAATACAAAAGAGAGCATCTTAACCCTTCAGTCTCAGCTGCTGTTTTTACTCCACTGCAGGACACTGAGAGGGAAAAGAGAACTATTTTTGACATTTATGAGGATGTGGCATCATGTGGGATTCAGAGTTAAGTCTGATAAGTAGGGCTGGACAAAATATCAAGTTTATAAGATGGATCATTATTAGGGCTGTCACTTTAATGCATTAATTAGATTAATTAATTACAGCGCCAATTAATGCGTTATAAAAATTAAGATTAATCATTAGTCATTAATCATAGCACACAAACATTTTGATATTGGCCAGCTGGAGGACCCGTACATGACAGTGGCACGTCACTTCACACATGCGTCTCTAGTCAAACCAAACAAAGCCCAGGTGACAACAGGAATGGCCTATTTAAGACTTAGTCTTATTTTGTTTGTATTTTTGTTTTTGTCATTAGATTCATTATTGCTTGTTGAATTTTAATGTTGAGATTAGGACTGTCACTTTAGTGCATTAATTAGATTCATTAATTACACCGCAAATTAATGCATTATAAAAAATAATCGCAGGATTAAATATAGCACATGAACATTTTATTACTGTACAGCTGGAGGACCCGTACATGGCAGTGGCACGTCAGTTCACACATGCATCTCTAGTCAAACCAAACAAAGCCCAGGTGACAACAGGAATGGCATATTTAAGACTTAGTCTTATTTTATTTTTGAATTTATTTATCTATATTTGTACTACATTCTTTAATAATGCATCAGGCCTGATTGGTTTGCTGGATGTCCTCGACCTTTTTCTTATTTTGAATTTGATTTATGAAACACACTTAAAGTGTAATTTGAGTTGCCTGATAGAGCTTAGAATTTTCTGGACAAGTTTCCCAGACTTTGGTTTTATTTAGTCACCAATAAAAATATACAAATCTTCACTTCTTAGTGTATTCATTTGATTAGTCATGCACTACAAATTTATATATAAATGTATATATATATTATATATTAATCCTAGAATTCAAATTCTTTATTTGGGTACTTTTAAGCAGATATGAGATTAAAATGCGATTAATTAGATTAATTAATAATAAATCTGGTAATTAATTAGATTAATTTTTTTAATCGTCTGACAGCACCAATCATTATGTTTTCTAATGACGTATGGGGTACAACACTTTCTCACATGACAAAAACAGACTGAATAAGCAGGATGGAAAAATATATTTTAAATATTTTAAAGTTCTGACGTGTAAATCAGAAAACATCTTAACAGATCAGTATACTGTTTCAATGGGCTTTAAGCCAATATAAAAGCGATAATGGTTCAATGGTTATAATAGTAATATATAACTGTATGAATAAGAACAACACTAACATACTGTATGTTAATAATTTAGATTAATTGCACTATGACTTATCAGTATATTAATCCTTTATGCTTATATCATTATAATATATGTCGACTCAATGACCTGGTTTTCAGTCTAAAGAATGATAAAAATCAAAAAGCACCACTCTGAACTCAATAACTTTACATTTTTAATAAACAACAAATGACCTCGAGAGTGTTCAGCCAGTTCACCAATAAAAGGAACTAGCTCAAAGTTCAGTCCACACTTCATAAAATAAAGTAGTTTATGGTTTATGATTCAAAAATAGAAATGAACCAGGTCAGGGCTGTATGTTGTTGTTGTTGTTTTTACGGTACACTGCTGCTCCTTATCAACTTCACTCAAAAAAAGCCAAAATAGGTTAACAAATATTGATAAATTTGGACTAAGTAAAGATCGTCTTTAAGAATAAAAGAGATTATATTAAGTAAATGTTTGTTAAAACATATAATGCTTTTTTGTTTTAGATGCTGATACAGCAGCTGTGATATTAATTGTGATTTAGGTTTCAAACAAAAGTGTTTTATGCAAATTAAATGTTTGCTTCCTTCTTGGAGTATTCAGGCACAAATGTAACTGCATGCAGAAAATATTCAGAGAGTGTTTTAGACAGTAAGAGGCAGATCACATATTTATCTCACCTGTAACCTGACGTTTAATCATAATTTACTGCAGCCACAAATGATTTGTGGGTGAAATGAGTATACGATAGATGCCGACCAAAACAACTGTAACACTTTCAAAATAAAACCATCATGAGAAATCGTGGGTAGTCCAACTATGGAGTAAAATCAACATCAACAGTTAAAGGCTCTGGGCACCCACAAGGCTGTTTTCAGTCTGGTTTAATCTGGTTGATTAGACCAGGGGAGCGTTTAAACTAGGTGGGGCTATGGTAATAAACTGTCACAATTTATGAAGACCAACTGAGAAGATAACAGGTGAACAAGTCCTCCTTCACATTCATGTTCTGCAAACATCCCAGGGGTGAAGGGCAGTCGGTCAAACTAACTCTGCTACACCCACATGATCCTGAGAGGACAAATAATCAAATGCTTTTTTTTTTTTTACTAACACCAGGACCTTTAAACTCAGCAAACTTGTGCTGCCTGTAAAAATCTGATGGTTCACTGCCTCCAGAGTGAACTACGCTCAAGTTCATTCATGCATTAAAAACAAGAGTTCAGTTCATCATTTATCAAACATGAGCAGATTCAGTGAACACACTGGTCTGACATGTTTGTGCACAACACTGGGTTTTTACTTCTGTTTGACACCATGGCAACAAAAACACAACTTCATCTAGTAGTGAGTAATTTATTAATTTTGAGTGTCTTGAATGCAGACAGGCACTGAAATGCTTTTTAAATATCAGAAATGTGTTGACAGAGCAGGTGAAAGAGAATTGAACGTTTGGATACCATTCATATTTGGAAATTTTCCTTATCCGTTTCAACAGCTTACAAAGTGTAAAGGTGTTAGCCATTTTTATCAAAACAGAAAATAGTTCATTTTGGGGGTTTTGTGATTTTTTTTTTTTTTTTCCCCATGTATTTTTTGGGCTTTTTGTGCCCCCATTGATAGGAGAGAGACAGTGGACAGGCCCGTGAAAGGGGGTGAGAGAGTAGGGGAAGACACTCTGCAAACTGGTCACAGGCGGGATTCGAACCCGGACTGGCAGTAGCAAGTACTTGGGGTGCCTGGTTGCTAACCACATCGCCAAACCAGCACCCCGTTTTTGTGACTTTTAACTATCTGACTTTTCAGGCCAAGAAAATATAAATACACCAGTATCACGCACAGTTTATCAAAACAATACTGTATGTTCTGTATTATTTGTTAAGTTATGTTTTGTTTTACATTTAAGTGCTTATAAGTATCAAATCTGATTTTTAAAAGTACTTTCTAGTAAAGAAATTGTGATGTATCGGTCTTTTTATGGTATATAAATATATATATCGTATCGCCTGATTCTTGCCAGTACACAACCTTAGTGACTTTTCTTATTGCCACGGGAGTCAAAAGTGATCCAGCATGATTTGATCTTAACAAGAATAATATTCAAGTTTGTTGTTTTGGTATTTTGATGACATTTTGTTGTTTGATTGATCCGTCTCTATGTTTTTCTGCATCAGCCACCCACTTCGGTTATTAAGTTTAATTCGGAACGGTCATCTTTATTTGGAATTTTATGTTTATGGGGTCATTTTTATTCTTTTTAAAGACTATTTAAGTTTTATTCTGAATTAACCCTTTAAGTCCCAGCTCAGCCGTTTGGCAGAGATCAATGAATTCAGGAATATTTCATGTGTTAGAAACACAACATGTCATTGTTTGTTTCTGACAGTGTTTTATGATACAGATAAAACTGCAAACAAACCAAAGGAACTGATATTTGCTTTGTGTTGGATTTAAAGGTTATTACTATTACCGTCATTTTTATGACTTAACCATTTACTGATCAGATGGCACATATATTTATATATATTAAATCTGTTATTCATCCAAAACATTTTGTTTGTGTCAAACTCTATATCATATATTTTAATTAATTTTGATTGCTATTTTATTTGCAAACATTCCATCTTTTTTAATTGATTTTGTCCCAAATATTTGTAAATTTTTATGTCATATTGCAATCAAGTGTAAGCTTGTTAATCCTTTGAATCCAACACCCAGAAAATATCTGGTTTCGGTTTGTTTGTAGCTTTATCTGTTCTGAAAATGCTAATGAAATCAAACAATAATTTTAAAACATTAAACATTCCTGAATTTATCGATAACCCCTGCCAAACAGTTAAGCTGGTAGATAAAGGGTTAAAGCTCTAATGTAAACATAGAAACTGTTTAGTATCTGACTGATGCTTGGCCAGGTTGTCATTGTAAATGAGAACTGGTTCTAAATTGACGCTCCTGGTTAAATGTAGGTAATTATGATTTATTGTTATTATTGGTTCTTTATGAAATAATAGGGTAATGCACTGAGTATTGTAGTTCCACTGATTTAGAATAGAGGTGTTAATTTGTTGGTCCAAGTTGTCCAGCCCTAAGTCTAGGTTAAGAAACCAAATTTGAAGATTCACATGGCAGCCTTTCCTAATTCAAACAGCATTTCTGGTGTTGTGGTTGTGCAGGTGGTCCAGGTTCAGTTCTCTCTCCTCTCCGTTGTCAGTAACGGCAAAAAAAATACCCAAAACACGTCTTAAAAAATCAGCATTCTTTGTTATGCTCCACTAACCCAGGTCTGAATCACATTTAATGCAATACACACCAAATATATTAAATATAATTAAAATAATCTCATGAAATGCTCTGTACTTAAGCTGCAGTTCAATGCTCGGCTCACTTCTTACATGACTGTCAACAGACTCATGTCATTGCCACGGATCTTCATAAGGTCACATTTGTACAAACAGAGTTATGTCTTAGACCTCACATAATTCTGCTGAGCTAAAGCAGGGCCTTGTTTCATAAAGTCTGAATATTAAAGCCCCCGTAGATTTAGAAAACTAATATCTTGGATAAAATGGGACTGCTGTACATCTTCCAGATGTCCGCAGCTCAGCAGACTCAGAACAGCATGTCTCAGCTCACTGCGTGCCACGCTGTGACCAAACCTTTTATTAGACTTGTTCCACAAATTCTGTCTCAGACTGTACAGAATCACTGCTGAGGGTTTTTGGATGGCGCTAAGAACGCCGCATGAATCATGTCACAAGATTTGTGTTTTGAAACAAATAAAAGAAGCAGAGGGAGGGTGTTACCAACCTGCATCTTCATCCTGCTGCACTAATATTCAAAAGATTTAAGATCAATGAATGTTAGAGGTTTAAAGATCCAATAAAAAGTGCAGCTTAAAGGATACTGGTGATGTGATTATATTTCTTTTAAAAACAGAACGATGTGGAGGGTACTGTTGTAGATATTGATTTTAGTCTGGAGCAGCCATTAGCTCAGAGGGGTGTTGTTTCTCCCACTCACTGTTATATTTAGACTGAAGAAATAGACAGAAAGGAAACACTGTAGTATAAAGATGTTTATCCAGGTAACGTGTAAACAAAGTGAATGCATGATTATTTGTATAACTGCTCTTCATTGAGTGTCTGTAGTCTGAGTTAGTGTTTGTAGTTTTCTATTTATGGCAGCGCTGACAGGAAAATCACTGTGAGATGAACAGCTTCAGGGTTCTTCTGTAATATAAGCAGCGACTGGTGGCTCAGTGATTGTCAGTACGTTTACATGCACGGTTAAATAAAGCTGCTGTCATTAACTGGACTGTCATTGTCCTCCAAGCAGCATGGAGAGTTGATTGACTAATGAAAGCACGTCCACAGTAGGTGGACATTTGCTCATGTAAGCTTGAATCTGTTGGACCTTTTCCCCTTTTTACAAACTCAATTGACAAAAGGTAAAAATGTACAAATGTCACAGCTCTGAACATCTGAACATACTCCATGCTTTACCATGCATTGCTATCCCATGTGCCTGTACTGATACTCAAAGGCAGACAACAGCTTCTGCTGTGCTATGCAATTATACTCAATGACATCAATACTGAAACTGTAAAGACTTTCCAGAATGCCCAGTGGAGTTTGGGCTTAATTCAGGTGTAAACATGCAAGAGAAAGTTGACTTCTAATAGTGTTTTTCTGCAAGAAGATAGATGGAGGGCATCACACAACTTTAAACATACACAGCAGCAGTCAGTGTTTTTAATGTGATCACAGATATACAATTTACATCACAGTTTAAAATCTAACTTTGATGATTCATGTTAAACAGTATATCGAAAGCATCAATTTAAGAGCTGAGAGGAGTATTGTTGCACACAGAAATGAATATGAAGCAGTGAGACTACATGCACAACGATTACACCGAAGAGAGGAAGCTGTAGTGTTTAAGCTCTATATCCAACTGCAGCATGAAGAGGATCTTTGGATGCTCTCGAAACACAATTTTGATATTTTTTAGCAGATGTACTACAGAACTGCGATGATATGCAACACTTTAAGTATGTGTTACTTTCCCTACAATCTTTACATGGATAAGGCACGAGGGCATTACCTGGATAAAGTCAGAGAAAACTTGGCAGTTTTCATTCACACATAGAGCTCACCAGCATGAAGTTTGGATAACTTCAGGGTATTTTTGCATGTGTGAATGGGGTTTTAAGGTGGACTTCCAGGTGTTAAAACTGCACAGTCAGCAGCATTATTTTGGTTGACTAATTACTTTTGTCATAATTTTCAAAGTGTAAGTGCAAATGGACAAACAACTGAAACTAAACTAACTGACATATTTGTCAACAAGTAAAAACTAGATGAAAATGTTTGACAGAAGCTTAATTCAATCAGACCTTATTTGGTCGTGTAGAAAGTAGGGTCAAGTTAGGAATATATCCAATCACAGCTACTTTGGTTGTGTGGGAAGGTTGGATGAGTTAAGAAGGACATCCAATCACAGCTGCCTTAGCTTGGTGGTGGTGGGATAAGCTGTGGAGTGATCCAATCAGTGCTGCTCTCGTTATGAATTGATATATTCATGTAGAGCAGGTTCACTGTTTGTTGTCAGTTCTGGTATTGTAACTGAGATGCTCTACCAGGTGGCCCAATAAAGGTGATTGTATTTCACACAAAAGTTAAATTTGTTTCTGTTAATTTATATGTTCAAACTTTACTAGCATTCAGTAAAGGGTTATTAGATGCTTCATTTTATCAAAGTGTAAAACACGACTTCAGAAACTCAAGTACACATAAATAATGCCTTACACTTCATATTTTAGTTGATTAAATTTACAGTAGATTTTGTCGACTAAAATCTTATATTGTATTCTAGATCACTAGGCAAAAATCTTTAAAAGTAAATAAAAAAGTGCTGTCAAAATGGACAATAATAGTAGGGTACTGGAAGTTTTGTTTGTTTGTGTGTTTCTTTTGTTTTGTTTCTTCACAATGGCAGATAAGACAGGGTATGAGCTAAGGCAGCTGCCTTGACTTTGAAGCACTGCAGAAAACCTGCAGAAAGGTTTATAAAGAGGCAGGGTTCCTTTTATTATCTTGAAAGGTCAAATTATTCTTTTGTTTTAATTTAAGCAGACTGGTATTGGCAGACGTGAAAATGCTGTGCCTGAAAAAACAGACATTGGATCAGGTTTATCTAAAGACAGTAGATCAACAGACATGAAATTTTAATCAGGGAACTGAGAATCAGAGTATCCTCAATATTATTGAAATTTATTTGATCTCTCTTCTACATGAATCCAGAGCCTGATCAGATCATTTGTGATTCACCTTGCTGTTGTTTCTATTTCAGTTTACCATCCGCGCACCGGCTACTCAAACCGATCTCGGTGCAGCTCTACATCCTCTTCTGTCACCAGCCCGAGCCTGCTGGAAACTCCCCCTCCTCCCCCTGTGACCCAAAGTCCCCCCAGTGAACATCGCCCTCCGCCAGCCAAACAGGTCAGCATTAAACCTGCACAGAGTCCTCGCCGTTAATCAACACATTTTTCTTCACATCTGCAGTGACGATATTTCTGTCTTTGTCTTAGATTTTCCAAGGCAACAGGCGTACCTTCCAGGGACAAGGCTACCACTCAGGCGGCCAGCGGTATAACGGCGGCTCCTACCACGACCGGAACGCCAATCGTGGGAACCACCGCTACCATGGCGACGGCACCTCTTCTTCGCATTACTCGAACAACTCGAGAGGGCCCCCGCGCTCCTCCTCGTCCTACAACCAAGACCGACCCTCGCAGAACGGGCTGCCGCAGAGGCCTCCGCGGACGCACTGCCCTTGACATTGGAAACCCCCGTTTTCAATCAGACCTGCCTCCTTTCCCTCGCACTCCCCCTCTCCCTCCCCCTCCCCCACGCCCTCCACTCTCCCTCCTCCCCTCTACTAACTCCTCTCAATGAAGAATAGAAAACAAGTTTACATATTTCTGTCAGTTGAGCTGTAGTGCCACCTCTCTGCATCGCTCCATTCATTCCTCAAACTTGAAAAGCTCTCACTGCTCTATAATGGCTCTTCCTTTTGCATCCCTCTCATCCTGGTTAAGGTAACAGCTTCTCTCTTTCCCCCCCTCCCCTTTGAGATTTCATTGCTATGCTATGGTCAGCTCTCTGGCGTTAATTTCTGCGGAGACTGACGGGACTACCTGCAACAACTTGTGCACTATTGAAGTCGAGCTCTTAGTACTATTTCTATTTTCGCCGTGGCTTGTGTCAGCTCTCTGATATTTGCACCTCAGATAGTTTTTTTTTTTATTTTGTTTTTGTCTCCCAGAACCATTTCAATGCCTTCACCGTGGAAAGTGAAGTGATAGCGCAAAAGTAGATTTAGCATTAACAGGGCATTTCTGTCATCAGGAGAGTAGACATGCAATCAACACTACAGACTATTGTTAATCTTTTTAGGGTGAAACAAAGAAGAAACATATCAAACTGTAATCCAGAAGTTTTCATATGGCTGCTACAAACTTAGGGAACTCGTTAATGCTCAAAAGATGAAGAAGTGTTCGAGGGTAACTGTGAACTGAGAGGTTTCAGTGTTAAAGGAATGGTTCAACATTTGGGAAATAGCTCTTTAATTTTCTCCATGAGGATGTAGATACCACTCTTGTGTCTTCAACTTCAAAATGAAACTGCAGGAAACTGGGATTACAGCTGTCCCAATACTGACCTCAACTTCTTTTTCTTCACTTTTTATTAAAGGACTCAATCACAACTTCTTTGATCATGTAAAAAAAAAAAAAAAGCATGAGGATGAGAGATGGCCGTTCACTAAAATTAAAGTATTTACACCCAGAACATTTTGGGAGATTTGTTTCAATACCAATGGGCGTTCCGTGTTGGCACAGTTTGTTTGAATATATGTAAACACAACAGTCAATCCCTGCTCAGACACAAACAACTGCACCAAGCTCGCTTAAAAGAGGTGGTCAAGGCCTGCTTCCACCAGGAATGGAAATAAACATGGCAACAGGTTAACTCATCACATTGCTGGGATACTATAAGCAGCAGCAGTTGTAATAATTTAATTTTGGCTCCCAGGTAACCAGACTAATCATAAAATACTACTGAATAAGAAAGTTTTAGATCCGATCTGGTCACTTTCTGTGCTCCATAAAAAAGCAACAGAATAACATTACTCATGTCTCTACAGCAGATCACAGGATACGACAGCATGGACTGATTCAAAAAGTTCAGTTCCCAGAATTTAGTTCAGCTTGTTCAAGCAGAAGAATGTATCCTTTGTAAAGCTGCTTTCTGCTTTTTCACATTACTGACAGTTTCCCTGTGGACACTTCTACATGTGCTACAGTGTAATACGTTACCGTGCTATCTGCTGTCCTGTATGGTCTGCTGTAGAGACACAAGACAGTATAAGCCCCTCTTCTTCATGCACCAAGTTTGTTTACACTTTTATAGATAAACTTGCTCATCCGTATAATTTCCCATGAGGCAAAGCTATGAATCAGTGAGTTGTTTGTAGGCTGCTTAGCTTGCTTCTTCTGTTTGACTAGGCCCACATTAGAAACTGCTGTGTCAGCATGAAACGATCCAAAGGAAATCTGCCAACGTGTTGCGTTTTGTCCATCTCAATCAAAACAAAACAACCCAGCTGAAGGTTTACGGTCTAAAAGAATCTAAGGTTTAATGTTATTGGTGCCTGATTATGGCTGAAGTGCATCTGACAATGTTTCCCAAACAGATATTAAATAATGTGATAAAATAAGGCAGCGAGGTCTGAGAGGAGCTAAGATACTGACTGTGTTTCTTTTAACTTGAGGGACCATCTTTTTCACTGAACATTCTGATGGAAGTCATGAGTTTAATGATTATTTAACTTAGTATTACCAGGAGAAATGATTGTTCCCAAAGTTAAAGCTAGCTCAAAACAATACCTGATTGGTTAGCTTGTTAAAGCTAACTAACATCCTTTATTTTGCATCAAGCAAACAACCTCAGATGTCCACCTTGATCTGTCTGTCTGAGTCTCTGGATTTTTCTTTGACTATTTTGGGCTTTTTGAAGATTAGCTTTCTTTGAATGTCCATCTCTGAGTTGCTTAGTGATGCCATATTTGCTAATCTTCATTAGTGTATGATGCAGTCTTGTGACGGACAGTTAGTAATCCTTTCCACACAGTTCAGTAACTTTGACCTGCAGGCTTTATATTAAAGTCAGCAGTCTCCTGCTGTACTGAACTGAAGCCAGAATACCACACAAAGTGAACGGACATATTTGTACTTAGAGGGCTTGTAAATTACGACATTCAAACGACAACAATCTGCTTTTATGAAGAAATATCTTGACAATGAGAAAACTTCACGCTGCACATCAGTTTATCAAAATGCTGTTTAAATCTCGACATCATTCTTTATTATTACACCTCCACTAATCAGGTTATATCTCACCTGTTTTCTGTAAACACAACAGGATTAAAAAGTAAATGTGGTTTTACACCAAAGCCAGAAGTATCATGTGAACCTGTTCCCAGTGTTTATGCTAAACTGAACTTAATGTTTACATTGTAAACATAAGAGTGGTATCAACCCTGTTTGAAAAGAAACCCTTCATATTAAGACATGTCGACTTTTTGGATGAACATTAGTGTTGTTTTGATGAATATACTTAAAAATACACAGGTTATTTCTTCGTTTTGATACATTTGACATATAAATCTTCGTTAAGGCTGCTGCTGATGTGCACTGCACTCTGGGTAATCATGTCAATCTTTCATCTTTTTCTATCTACCTTCATCATTGACCTAAAAGACCAAATTGACGGTTTAGAATATACAAATCAGGCTGTATTTCTGTAGTTCATCCGTACAACAGCACATAGAAGCTGAAATGGGAGAACAGAACCTCTCAAGCGCAAATTCAGAATGTGATTGGACAATCACTCTGTCAATCACAACTTTGTAAGGGCCAATCAGCTACTACTGCAGAGTAAAGTACAAAGTTTGCATAGAGAAATGTTTTCAGCCTTGTTGTTTGTTCTTCGTTAAATGAGGAAATGTTTTGCTAAAGCAGTTAGCATCTATGCTATTCTTTGATCAAGCAGCCATTGAGCCTCGCCTCAAGCTGTCCTCTCAGTCGTAGCCCCGCCTTTTTTCGTTCAAAGGATTCTGATTGGTGAGTACCTCTGCAGAAAAACTCGATTGTTCAAGTTATACAAGACGGATCCTTAAGACCATGAATCAGATGGATCCAGCTGCACTGCAAGGCTATTCTTAAAGCTAAAGTGCTGACAGTAAAATACTCTGGCGACTTGCATGTGTGAAGTTGAGTTTTTCACCCTCAAATCCACCTTCACGTGCCCCTTCATTGCTTATGCTAAAACTCTATTCACACATGCACTTAAATGTTGAACATTTCTTAAATTTACCTTAGTGAAGTATATTTCATATGCTAATTCAGACTGCTCACACTTACCCTAAAATCCCCCTGATGCTCCCCCTGCACCCCCCACCCCTCTTTACTGTCAAAAAAACTGCAGGAAAATCCTCTTGCTTGGGACATGAAAAGTCAGAATACTTCCTGAAATTTTTTGAGGATGCATGTGTGAAAGTAGCTCAATGAGTCAAGTGTTTGAGGAAGGACATTACCCAGAGTGCTAGCACAACAACATTCGCCAGTGTTTGGATTTATATTTTGATTTTGTAATGTAAAAATCTGGTGTTTTGGTCAGCGGTGGTTCTCAGCAGTCAGGTCTCCACCTCCTCCTGAATGAGAAATGACCTGATTCAGACAGATTTCAGAATGACCTAAATGAAAAATAGCAGATGAGGGATGCATATTTTCAGTCCGTTTTCAGTGATATTTTGAAGACTGTATCACATTATTTTGAGGAAACTCTTCAATTAGACCAAAGTAATGAGATCAGTCCAAAACTTAAGAAATAAACAAAATGATGATTGAAGTGAAAACAAAAAGTAAAATTAGATAAATGGGTGTTTGTCCTCCGAGGGCTCTCATACACCATTACTTTCTCTACAGGCTATATTTGTGACCCTCAAAAAACAGCTCTCCGACCCTGTTTTGGGCTGCAACCCTCCAGATGAGAACCACTTCTGTAATATAAAATCATAGAAGCTGATTTTGTTCGTCCAATAACGTCTGTAAGTCTTAATATGTAGGCTTCTCCTTAGAGCTTAAATGGTCCCAGATGTTGCACTGTTCCTTTCTCCAGTCGCTGATGCATCGCCCTCCGCTGGCCTTCGGGGTCCTCGTGTGCCGTCGCCCTCGGCTCGCTGTCCGTTCTTTTATAACGAAGACAGGGCTTGTGTTCTTTTGTAGAATAATGTTCAAACTTGGAGGAAGAGTGTCCACACGCTGTCTTGACGGTTCCTCTTCCACTCGCCGTTGGTTTGTCGTGTTTTCGTTGTTTTCTGCACATGAATGGCATCTTAACGACGTGCTTGCCTTTAGTCACAGAGAGACTTCACATTTGCCTTTCTCCAGACGTGGATGTCTGCGTCGTGTCGGCTTTCTAATCAGATGGTACTCGTCGGAGCGAGGCGTGCGGTTTATGAATACATGTGAGAATAAATGCAAAAGGTCTTTTCTTCCCCTTTTTTCTATTCTCAACCCGATATGTGAACGTAACTGAATCAAGCTGATGAATGAAGTGGAAGCTTGTATTGACTTGCTGATCTTTCTCCTTTACGGCTGCCAAGTAGACGCTTTCTGGCTGTTTGTTGGGGCGAGAAGTCTCTCCAGTTGTTGATCTGAAAAGCCGGTGAATACCTCATTGGTGATCTTTAAGGGACGGAGACCCCCGGTGATTTCTTATCTTCGTGTAGGTATGTACATACAGTCGTGGGGCTGCGAGGCTGTGCTGGTGAACTGGTTGTTACATTATCGCTTCATCTTCTTCATAATGTGTCGTCTTCCCTTCAGCAGACTTTTGGTAAACACGGATTATAAATATTAGATTTACTTTCTTCTCCCCTCTTTGTTTCCCTTTAGGTTTTTTTGATTATAGGAACATTTTCGTATTATTTGAAATTAAAAAAAATGTACTCCACTGCTTATATTCCTGAATATTGTGAGGAAAAGGGCACCATCTTGTGTGCTGTGTTTGATAAATATGTGCTGTCATGACATAAAAGAACATGAATATTTAGCTTTTGACTGAAGGGAATAGTTAGACACTTTGGGAAATACACATTTAAACTTATTACACTGAAAAACCCTGTTTTAAATTAAATATCAGAATTATATCTCTGCCTGCATATACGTTTTACAGCTAGAGAATTTAAGAAAAAGAAAGAAGAGTAAAAATGTACTGAGGAACATTGAATAAAGAAAAAAAAGTCAGACAAATAAGTAGAAAAAAAGTCAAAATGTTTATGTAAAGGGGAAAATGACAAGAATCAAGTTGAAAATGACAGAAGAGTAAGAGAAGCCTTTAAAATAAAGCTGTTTTGTAGATTTAAGGATCAAATCTTCATGTTAAAAAATGAAATTGTAAAACAATGTGAGTTTTGGCTTTTTTTAAAGCTGCATCTTGACAAAAAAAACTTCTCATGATTTTGGCAGTTGCACTGTAACAAAGTTCAAGAGGTTCAAATCAATAATTTCTCCTTTGAGTCCAGTCCCTCTGCTCTGCTTTGTGAAAAAAAAAAGTTAAAATAAAAGTTAGAAACAATTTGGACATTTCCAGGATAATGTTTCACTTCTTACAAGTTTCTATACAAGTTGACATGTTACAAATGTTGAAGTTTATAATAAATCTAAAATAATGGGACAGTTTTGTTAAAAAAAAAAAAAGAATAAATGAATAATAAAAAAGTGATATGAAAGGGTAAAATAACAAGAGCTAACTGAAAACAAATACGAAGAGTAAGAGAAGCCATGAAAAATAAAACTATTGTGTGGACTTCAGGATAAAGTCTTAAAGTCGGATTGTAAACCAACATTTTTCTTGTGATTTTTCACTTTTTTCAAGACGCATCTTGACCAAAAAAATCTCATTTTTCAAGAATAATGATAACTTCCTTCAATTTTCTGTCTTAGTGGAAGTGTGAAATAAAATGTTGGATCTATTAAATAATGTCAAAATATTGCTTCAGTTTTGAAGAAAATATGTCAAAACGTTGATGTAAAAGGAAATGAAATCCTGAGGAGAAAGTCAAACTCTCATTAAATAAGCTGTGATACAGTTTGAAGGACAACATTTTAATATAACGGGGAAAAGAACCATTTTTCCTGTGATTTTGACTTTTTCTCAGGGTGCATTATGACAGAATAACCCTCTAGAGATTTCTTTGTTTTTTCTCTTTTGTTCTGACGTAGTCTAAGAGGTCTGGATCCATGACGCCCCCCCCTTGAGTCCAGTCCTTCAGTGCTCAGCAGAGCAGCTCAGTGCTGCAGCTCCTTCACTGTTCGGCTGATTCTTAGAAAGAAGTGTATTTCCTGAAGTGTTTAATTACTCCAGCGCGTCCTTCTCGGATGGCGTCCCGTGTTTAGACATCAGAGTTGGACTGACTGACATTGAGGATTTTGTACTGAACGTTAATCTTTAGTCTCTGCTCGTCCAGAACGCTGCACTTTCAGATAATTAGCAGAAGCTGAATCAGCTGTTATTCCAGCGTGTCTCCAGTCCTGGACTCGTTCTGTCAAAACTCAAGAGACATTTTGTTTTCCTCACTTTAACCACTTTTATGTTTTACCATTCCAAACTTTTGGAGTTTTAGTTTATCGCCAAAGAAATGATTTTGTCCTGTTTTAAGTTGTTGCCTTTTTCTTGCTTTTCTTCCTCCTGACCTGTAAAGATGTTCCAAAGGGGAAAAATCCAACAACTCACCGTCTCTGCTTCTTTTTCTCCCCCTGCTCCTCTTCCATTCCCTCCCTGTATATACATATATGTAGCTATATGATTTGTGCTCACATGGGGCATTTTGTATGTGATATTCATATTAGGCAGAACGGAGGTTAAACATTTAGTTTGTTCTTTCTTTCAGTAATCTCTGTGTCCTTTCTTCTCAAGACGACCTTTCTGAGACAACTGTAAACTCAAGTGCCTTTTCTTGTCTCCCACTGATTCTCTGACGTCCCCTCCACCAGAATATGGACCAAAGACATCGACCGTCCCAAACACCCCCTCCTCTCTCTCTCTCTCTCTCTCTCCCACTCACTGAATTGCACACTTTTCATTTACTACAAATAAACAGTTTGCAATATTGAACGTGCATGTTTGGTTTTTATCTGTATTTATAAATGAAGTTTCCTTTCAGATCTTTTTGAAAACATGTGTTGATCATTTTATCCTGATTTTACACATAAGTTGATTAAAATTAAAATCCTCTTCATTGTCCGAGGGCCAAATTATTGCACTTTGCAGTAGGGCTGGGTATTTCCAGCAACTTCACGATACGATACGTATCCCGATACACGTAAATTGTGAACATTGACTATGCTATAAGCAAAATTCTTGACAAGTTTAGTTTTTTCTTATAAGAAGAAAAAGAACAAGGATGAGTTTTAAGTGGTTCTACAACTTGAGAGACATAAATTCAGATCCTCAAAGATGGTAGACCTAAGTTCAAATTTAGAACATATGCTTCATTATGTAGCTCGTCTTCTACCTTGAACCGTGCCACTGTTAACATTTCCCAAAGTGTATTTACAACAACTGTCAAATATTTAGGCCGTATCGATTCTGTAGAATCTGTATCGATACATGTATCCCAAAGGAGTGCGATATGATATTTTGCCGTATTGATATTTTGAGCACAGGCCTACTTTGCAGGATGCTAAAGGAGAGGAAAAGTTGTCACAAAAAGCTGCTTTATCAACATTTCTTCATCTCAACATTTAAACACGAAGCTGGACTCCTGCACACTGTCTAACTCTCAAGAAAAACAATTTATTTGCAACATTTTGGTCTCAGACCTCCATCAGGTAAAACGGTCTGAGGCCGAAATGTTGCAAATAAATGATTTTCTTGCAAGTAAGACAGTGTGCAGAAGTCCATCCTCGTGTTTAAATCAACTTTTTTCCTCCGACACACCTGTCTCCTAAATTAGATGTGTGAAGTACTATCCTGATTTACATTTCAACTAGTGTTGTCAGGCGATTAAAAAAATTAATCTAATTAATTACCGGATTTATAATTAATTAATCTAATTAATTCCATTTTAATCTCATATCTGCTTAAAGTCCCCAAATAAAGAATTTGAATTCTAGGATATTATAAAATTGTAGTGCAGGACTAATCAAATGAATACACTAAGAAGTGAAGATTTGTAAATCCACATTTTTATTGGTGACTAAATAAAACCTAAGTCAGGGCAACTTGTCCAGAAAATTCTAAGCTCAATCAGGCAACTCAAATTACACTTTAAGTGAGTTTCATAAATCAAATTCAAAATAAGAATAAGGTCGAGGACATCCAGCAAAACAATTAGGCCTGATGCATTATTAAAGAATGTAGTACAAATATAGGTAAATAAATTCAACAATAAAATAAGACTAAGTCTTAAATATGCCATTCCTGTTGTCACCTGGGCTTTGTTTGGTTTGACTAGAGACGCATGTGTGAAGTGACGTGCCACTGCCATGTACGGGTCCTCCAGCTGGCCAATATCAAAATGTTTGTGTGCTATATTTAATCCTGCGATTAATTTTTATAACGCATTAATTTGCATTGTAATTAATTAATCTAATTAATGCACTAAAGTGACAGCTCTAATATCAACATTAAAATTCAACAAGCAATAATGAATCTAATGAATCAAAAACAAAGAATACAAACCAGTGTCTGCTGCTTTTGGGGGTATTGGAGCATTTAGTAATTATTGATGTATATTTTCATTTTGACAAATGTATAAAACAAAATTAGAGCCAGTTGAAGCTCTGTGTTTCTGAATATATTGCTGCTGTCATCACTGTCTTAAGATTTGTCAGTTATTCTTAATGAACACAGTTTTTGGCTTTTCAGACAGACTGGCAGGCGGCATAATTAAAGTAAAAGGGCCGCCCATGGCATAAAGCCTGGGAGAGAGCCAGTTAAGATCACCTTAAAAAAACAACTTTAATTTTTTAGGAAAAAGCTGTTTCATTTAGATTTTACAGAAGAGTTATAGGACCATTTTAGATGGAAAAACTAAATTTCGGCAGGTCAAAATTAACCCTTTCATGCATGAATTATTGAATGACAAAAGCGTTATTATAATAAATGTTTGTTTTGCTTTCAAACAAGTTAAAATCATGGCCATTTTTCAGTGGACACCATACATCAAGGGTAAATATAGTAGTAAAACTGGAACTTAAAATAGCTCCAAAAACATCTTTTGAAACATCAAGAGTAAATAAAAACAAATGCATTTCTTAGGCCATTTTGGATTAATGATGCAATATCTCGATAAGACAACAAAATAAGAAAAGATCATATTGTTATGAAACTGGAGATGATGATTTGGGAGGTTACCACCTGGTAGTTGGGACATGGTACTGCAACCTAAAAGGCATAAAATGTCTTCCAAATTTCTGTCCATTGTAGATAACACCATGCATGAAAGGGTTAAAGTCAAAATGACGAGTATAAAGTTGAAATTTTGGGATAAAAGGCAAAATGACAAGATAAAAGTTGAAATGCCAGCAATAAAGTTGAAACGCAATTTTGTGATAAAAGTCAAAATTAGGACATTAAAGTGAAAATGTAGAAAAAACAGTTGAAATTCAAGAATAAAGTCGTTATAAGATGTGTTTAAACCTTAATCTGGACAGTTCCGCTTTCTTTTTTCGCCATTTCAACTTTTATCTTGAAATGTCTAATTAAATCTCGACTTCCTCCAAGTTATTTTTTCCATCTAAATGGCCTTCATGCTCTTCTGTAAGATCTGAAGTTGTACATTAGGGGGGAAAGACTCAAAACTTTTGGTTTAAACTAAATATGTTTTTAACCCCCTCATGCATGGTGTCCACGACAGGAGACAGATATTTGGGATAAATGTAAGTCTCTGTAGGTTGCAGTATCATGCCCAACTACCAGATGGTAAAATCCCAAACTCTTGTCCTAAGTTTCATAAGAAGCATCTTTGCACATTTTTAACCTTATAGAGATATTGCATCATAAATCTAAAACAAGGGAGGAAGGGCGAGTTGGGTTTAAAGCCTGTATTCAAACTTCACATAACTTCTCATTTTAATTTTAAATTCTGGTGTAATTCACGAGTGAATTCCTTGACTAAACAGCAATAATACATGTTCGTAAAGTTTTGTTTTTTGTTTGATTTACTCTTAATAAATGTCAAAGATTTATTTTGTGGATCTTTATTAAGTTCCACTAAATTACAATATGTACCACTGATGCATGGTGTCCAGTGTAGTGGACAGATGCATAACTCCCTCAGAATATAACAGAAAAAATTAACATGATTTTTAACTTTTAAAATAAAAAACACTTTTCAAAGTATTTCATTGTAAATTTGTAATTAATGCATGAAAGGGTTAAGTTGGTTATTAAACTCCAATCAGTGAATCTTACCCTGTAATTCCATGTGAGTGATAACAGCCAGCAGAGGGCGCTATTACTTTGAGAACTTCTTTCCAGAAGGAGATTTGTTACTGTAAATCATCCAGCAGCTTTATTTGATGAATAATGCAGATCTTCTACTTCACCCTTGTAAATTGAAACCAGTTTCTGCCCCTGTTTTTTTGTGTGTGTGTGTGTGTGTGTGTATGTGTGTGTGTGTAATAATGCAGCCAACTTCTCAGCGCACAGACATCTGCTTTTCAGGACATCCTGAGATATCAAATATAAGTGCTGATGTCAGATTTATGTAGTAAAAACTTATTTGATGATACAGACAAAATCATTTAAATCTCAAAAGCCAGGCATACCACTTGGATCATTCATGAACAATCCTTTTATGAAGATGGTTCCCACAAGTCTCAGCAACTAGGAGAAAAACATTTACATAGCCAGTTAACACCTCTTTCTCTTTATTGCTTTTTACTTCTTAAAATCATCTGTGCCACTCATGGACGCAGTTTAGAGTTATGAAAGAGTTTTAAACAAAAGGCCACATCACGGCTCAAATTTCCTCTTTAACCATTTAATTGTATCCGTCTTGTCTCTTGGCGACCTTTGCCTGCCGCTGATGGACGCTGCCATCAAGAAAAGGAGCAGAAGAAACTGGATCCATCTGATTGGTCAGTGAACTGACAGGAAGTTTTATTTTCCTGATGGGTTCAATTGGGGATCTGATAACACCTTATCAGATCCCCAAGGGAGAAAAAAAAAATTAAAGGGAGAAAAATCAACTGATTAATATTTCCTAACTTTTCTTTTGGAGTAAGAAAACATAAAAGCACACAAAGATCCAAAAGAGGCTATGTGTGCATTTAATTGCACTAAAAAGCATCACAAATAACAGGTTTGTGATGCTTTTTAGTGTAATTAAATGTTTTAGAACTAACCTGGACAGATTTGCTTGAGGATAGTCTTAAAGGGAAAGTTCAACATTTTTTAGTTTTTGTTCAGTTGTTCAGTTTTTCGGCAAGATGTGTTTTAAGTTTTTTTTTTAAGACAGATTTATCACTGGATCTATGAACATTTCAGAGTAAACACTGCACTATACGTCCTGATATTAAGTACGATTAAGTAAACACTGTTAGTGAAACCATTTTGGGGACCCTGCAATCTCACAGCGGTGTAAGAGGCAGAACATTAAAACAAAAACAGGAAGTTATTTCTTCCAAAAATATTACAATATGAATTACGTCAGGAGATGCAATAATATAAGGGCAATTTAGAGTCACCAGTTAATTTAATGAGCATATTTTTGGTCTGTGGGAGGAAGCTGGAGTGCCTGGAGAGAACCCAGGAATGCACAGAAAGGCCCCTGACCAACACAGGGATCAAACTTTCTCCCTGTGAGGCATGTGCACTAACCCGCTACGCCACCACGCCGTCCAGTCTCATTTTCTCCCTCAAACTTTCTCACTTTGATTATTTTCTGGGGGTTGATGAGGCCGCCTGTTGATGATCGATGGTCTAAACCTGCATTTGTCAAACTTTTTTCTGGTCAGGCACCCGAACCTCTTCAGCCTAAAGTGTCCGGTTTTGGGAAAGCTTGTACGCTCTCCAACAAAAACGTAAAAAAAAGTGAACTGTTTGTCAAAATCCTTGCCTGATCATATTATAAAGCCTCTCTAATGTCTTTACAACAACAGTCATTTGCAGAGATGATGTAAAAAATATTTTTTATTCATTTTGTTTTACTGCCACTCCAGCAGCATTTCCAAGAGATATTCACAATAAAATAATGCTGGGCTTTTTTAGGCGAGGATGAAAATTTCAAATTATTCTGACTTCTATCTTTATTTACTCTGTTCCAGTAACACATGTACTGACAATTACACATCTGGACAAATCTACCAAGTGTTACTTTTATTATGACACCAAAATAATTTAAATAGACCTTGTGGTTACAGAGATACACTCTTTTCTTTATGAGTACAACGTTTTTGAGTAGAAGGCTTAAAAAAGGGGCTGAAGCTGTCGAGGTTAAAATACACGGAAAATCTTTAGTCACCCGAGTCAAAATGTATCAACAAAAATAAATGTTAAAGGACAGAATGAACAATTCAGTACTGTTGTTTCCTACAAAGTTTTTTAGCCTAAGACGATGCACGTAGGAAACTTTTCTGTGCCTCCTGGTAGCAAACTGTAGTGCCTCCCCTAACACGACACTACACTACACAACACTACATCACCATCGGTT
Organism: Scarus forsteni; assembly: GCA_036419115.1. Lineage (NCBI taxonomy): Eukaryota > Metazoa > Chordata > Actinopteri > Labriformes > Labridae > Scarus > Scarus forsteni. The sequence goes on along the minus strand of JAZDUH010000269.1, from coordinate 7,850,931 downwards.
CAGGCTAAAAAAAAACGTTTGACAGCCTTTCTAGGGACTGTTAGATATGTTTCTAAAGTCTTTTTAGAAGCTACACAGAAGCAAGTGCATGATGTGTCCCAGATAAAGATGAAACTGTACAACACTTAGCAGCAGGGATACATGATAATGAGTTTTTGACAGTATCCAACATGCAGATATTTCCAAACCTATCACAGCCAATACATGTATTTTTGGCAAAAGTACGAGGAATCTCCTTCAATTTACTTCATTTACTAAAATGAACCTGTTCCCCTCATTGTAACTGTGGATTTTTGTTAGACTAAGTAAAAAAAACTTCCCTTCTCTAATAGAAGAAACTATTGTTTTTAACATGTAAACATTCAGCAGTAACAGGGTGAAGCATTGTGCTACATTTCTGTTCTGTGGGTATTTTTGTGGCTAACATGTATGAACAACATTTCAACAGTGATTTTTATATCTGCTGATTCCAATATTCCACTTTTTAAGCTAGTATAGGGATATTATGCCAATGACATGGCACATCCCTAGTTAGCGGGTCATCACATTGTTTCGCTTACTGTGAGCCTCATCTGTCCATGACACTGAGGTGCCATGAAGGATAGAGTTTATGGATCAGATTCAGAGTGATGATGGTGTCAGTGTGAGTATGTTTGTTTTAATCCATCACCGACACTCCAGCACCTGCTGGCGGGGAGAAATGGTGACACCTGCATGGCGAGTATTGATCGAAGCTGACCTGCAAAGCTTATTATGGATGTCCCGATCCGATGTTGATACCAGATATCGGTCTGATGTGAACAATATTACAAATATTGGATTGTATCAGCCTGCATCTAAAATCTCAGATAGAAGCACTCTGCTACAAGCAGTCATTGTAACTTTTTATTTATTTAATCCAGTTGTAGAATATGCTTATGTTTAAATTAAAAACACTGGTTATTTTGCAGTTTAAAAATATGTTTCTGTTTGTATTAGGATTTATTGAGGTTACTTTTCAGTGTCTTCTAATTCATTTTTCATGTATTTTATTTCATTGTAGTATAATTTTATGTTTAAGGTTAAATTTTATTTAGCCCATTGGTAAAAATAACAAATGAGTCCGTTTTTCTCATAGCTATTATTTCTGACTATTGTTCTCTGTTTGATTAATCTCACCTGATCAAGCCTTTTCTTAGAGTCCATACTACAAAATAAGTCATAAAAGTATGTTTGATTCCTGCTGATAAAGTATCGGATCGATATCAGAATCTGACAATACTCAAAGCTGCAATAACGGTATCAAATCGGAGGTGACAAAGTTGTTTCAAGACACCCCTAAAGCTTACGATGTTATTTAAAGAAAAAAAGGCCCATGGGAATTTTTCAATGTCCAGGATCAGTGCTGTTAAAAAGCTGAGAGGAACAAAACATATGAAACTTGCATGTTCTGTTCTTAATGATAATCTTAACAGAAGTTCCCACTTTTCATGTTTTAAGCTTCAATGTAATCAGTGAAAAGCTCTCAGTAAGCTGATATCAAACTACAAGGTGATCCAGTTAGAAGTAACTACAATATTTCAAATATATAACATCTTCCTGAGATCTCTTCCTTTGAGAATTTCCTCTAAATTGATCGAACTGATCAAGTTGGTCCTCATAGCTTTAGCAACCGTGTATTAATAATTCATGATTAAAAATGATAAGGGTCTCTGGCCGTTTTGTATACCTTGTTAGCAGTTAGTTAGCAACCGTCATTCAAAACACATTACAATGAATTAGGACTCAAATGCAGGCACATCAGAGACATTTGATTATCATTTAACACTGAAATCTGTGAGTTCACCACCAAACTTATTTTAAGCACTCATCCAGAACCAGCATTTTAAAGCCCTGATGGGGCCTGGAACCAGGAAATGCTAAATGTTAACTCACTTCCACATTCTTGGAGTCATTCCTGCACCACTCCTAAACGACCCAAATAACATTTCTAAACATTTTTGGGGGCAGTATACATTTTAATGGCACCATTGTCGAAAAGCCAAGGACTCCCTGTTGAGAAGGGCTGGTCTCGACAGGACTAACGTGAACATAAAGCAGAAGTTTGCCATCAACCCAGGACTTTTATTTTTGTTGCCACAGCATCCAAACAGATACAGTCCTACTCATCATTATTGGCACCCATGAAGTTTAAAGGGGACATATCATGCTTGTTTCTCCTTTTCACTATGCCAGACTAGGACGCCTGTAAAGCATTTCTGCCCTCAGTACAAGTCATTTAGTTCCTTCATTGCCCCACAATAGCGTTCTCAATATCCTCATTTTAGGCCATTATCAAGCTTTCGTTGAAAAGCTCGGATCTCAGGATGACCTACAGTTACCTCGCAACGTCACAGCCCTTTGTGCTCTGATTGGTCAGTTCTGTCAGAGCGGCCAAGAAGGTAGAGCCAGCCTGTCCTTCTTCTTCTACTGTATTTTCCGGCAGGCTCAAAGCAGCGACCGCATATTGAGCCCCCCTACAGGCCAAATGAGTGAGTGTGAGCGAGGGATCTATATACTGCTGCTGGTGGATGTGTTCCTCAGTGACCGTTTTGTGGCTAACAGACATCACTGAGGAGGAAGTGTTTTATCAGATTACTCCAATAAAAAGAAATGTACCTCGTGTCGTCATGACGATTTAAATCTTGCGGTCATCTAGCAATGACCTATTTTCAGAGGCATCAAATCTCGTTCTAGGATATCAGAAAAAATACAATATCTAATTTTTTGAAAATTAAGGGGGTGTAAGGTCTTGTTTTCAAATTTATTATATTATATGCAAGTATTAAATCATGCATCAGCATGATATGTCTCCTTTAAGTACACAATGTGTCAGTACCGTTTCTTTACAAACCTCTCTAACTTTGCTCTGCATCACTTTATCAGACTCAAACTTTGCAGAAGTAATGTTCACATATTAAGTTTTGTAAATTATACTTCATCAGCTGCTATGTTCATGCAGTCATATTTAGAATAGACAGTTTTAATTGCAACCATTTGAGGCCTACAAGGAAAAGAACACCCTACCAACAATTAAACATGGTGGAGGTTCCATAATGGTTTGGGGCTGCTTTGCTGCATTAGGTACTGGAGGCCTTGACTGTGTCACAGGAATCATGAAATCAGAATTATCAAGAAATGTTAGAGCGAAATGTCCAACCCAGTGTAAGAACACTTGGTTTGAGTCAAAGATCGTGGGCCCTCCAGTAAGACAATTACCAAAGCACACATCCAAAAGCACGCAGGAATGGTCGAAAAGGAAAAAGTGGCCTGTTTTAAAATGGCCAGCAGTGAGTCCTGATCTCAATCTGATTGAAAATTTTTAGTATGGCTGAAATCTGCCATTAGGAAAAGAAACCTGCAGGTGTTCAAGAGCTTGAACTATTTGCATTGAAAGAGTGGGAGAAAATACCAGCTGAGAAGAGCAAGAAGCTTATAGATGGCTACAAGAAACATTTGGAGGCTGTCATCAGTGCCAAAGGGTGTGCAACAAAATACTGAAGAGGGCTGACATTACTGCTGCACATGCTTTTTTTTCAGCTCTCTCTTTTAAATTACAATATGTAACTTGTAAAAATGTTTTTTTAAGTATTTTGGACCTTCAATTAAAAGATCCTGATGACATAAATTTGGTACATTTCAATTTATTTCTGAAGATATTGTTAAAGTAATGAAGATCATGAAGGGGTGTCAATAATACTGAGCAGGACTGTATGCGAGAAGTTGTTTGTGAACCATTTGAATGACACCTGAATGCTCTTTCATTTCGATTTCCTCTAAACGAAAATGCAAAACATTTTTACTGAAACATTTTGTCGTCATCTGTTTATAATATTACACAATCGTTGCATCACTCTGGAGCTGCCGGTAAATGTTCCTGAACCTGTAAGGAATATTCCAGGTGAAAGTGAAACCAAACAGGCCTTGAACTTCTTCGAAAGCCGGGAAATAAAAGCTGACCCGGATTCATTGATAAATTTGAATGGACTTCTCTGAAACGCTGTGATGAACAGACAATGATGTAAACATGTAAATATGACTCTCTCTTCCTGATATGATCATGTTGCTGATCTTCTAGCTGTCGTGACAGACTCGTTTACATGAGCCAACACAAGGGAAGCATTAAAAGAACAATACACACATGAAGAAGTGATTCATTTCAGTACAAATTTAATTCATGATTAAAACCATTTGGTCACAATGATGGAGCAGACTGTACAAGTAACAAAGACATTCATTAACACTGTACACATAGAAAAATACACTGAAATTATGAAAGACACGACGCTAACTGAGACACATGTGTCAGGATTCAGGGCTGGGTCGTCTGGGTGCAGCTCAGAGCCCCATCACAGAGGGAAACACAGCAGCACCTGTCAGAGGAAGAGCAGCCGGTTCAGCCCAAGTGTTTCATAAAGAATAATCATTTCTTCCTTATCATCATCATCATCATCATATATCTCATTCAATGCAATGTCGTACTTTTTGGGCTACCTTGACCATCTCCGGCGTCTGAGTCTGGGACTTTCCAGTCCAGCTGGCGACCTTTTTCATAGAGTCCCTTCAGGACCTTCCTGACTTCATCGGTCCCGCCTCCTCGACTCAGCTCCAGGTACTTCCTGTACAGCTGCAGAGCCGTGCGAGCGTCCTCGATGCTGTCGTGGGTTTCCCCCTGGATGTTCAGGTCTGGGAATAAAGAAACGAATAATTAGACAAGCAAGCTTCAGTGCTGCCATCAGGCTTCTGGCTCAGATCTGTGTTTCTGTTTGTCTGTTCACATCAGAGCACTCTGCAAACCTCATGAATCAGTGAAAAGTTTTTATTCTGATTAATCTCTCACTTTAATTAGCAACTTGAATTTGATCAAACTGTAACAAAACACAACCTCTGACTTACCCAAAAAGTACCAGGCGAGAAATCTCAGAGAAATCATCCTCTTTCGGGGTAAATGGAACAGGTAGACCGTGTCGATGACTTGATCTTTCAGGACCTAAAATACACCAAAAAAAGAAGCTCTGAGTAACAGTCCAGGAAAAATGTCTGATAGCTCGTGCTGTTCTGCACAACGCAGTCTGCTGTCATTCTGAAATCTTACGCTGATGACACACAACACAACTTAACAGGGATACAGATTTTTTTTTTTCTTTTCGGGTCTTACCCATTTCTGGAGTCCATAACGAGCAGATTGACACTATTGTTTTGAATGTGTGTAACAAGGAAGAGACGGGCAGAGCTCACAAACCGGTAGTTAGCTTAATTCAAACACTGGGGGTCAATGGGTAGTGTTACCCTGCCTCTAGGGGTGTCCTGGTCCGATATCAGCAAAAAAACCAAATACCTAATTATATCGGCCTGCAATCAAAATCTCTGATTGAAGTTTTCCATTCTAATTCATTTTTTATTTATTCAATTCAGTTGAAGAATATGCTTATGTTTAAGTTAAACGCAGTGGTTATTTTGCAATTTTAAAATGTATGTTTTTGTTGTTAAGCTTAAAATGTATTTAACCCATCGGTTAAAATCAACTGGGTCAGTTTTTCTCATACCTACTATTTCTGACTACTGATCTTTAATTAATCTCACTTGATCAAGTCTTTTCTTACAGTCCAAACTACAAAATAAGTAATAAAAGTATGTAAGATTCCTGCTGATATCGTATCAGATCGATATCGGAATCAGCCAATACTCCAGGCAGCAATATTAGTATGGTATCGGAGGTGAAAAAGTTGTATCGGGACACCCCTACCTGCCTTTGCCTACAGTCATCAGATGAACTCTTCTGCAACTCTAAACAGTCTTGTGTCTGCTGTGACACGTCTTTTTATCGTGTTGTGTTACAGTATATTTTACTGTCACTGTATTACCTTCTTCTACTATCATTAATGGAGTTTTGCTTTGTCTACCTACTTCTGTGGTGGGCTGCGCTAGAGATGTGCTGTTTGCAAATGAGTCGAGTCTTTTGAACAGCTCTTTTGAGTGAACCAATTTTCAGTTGAGAGTGAGCTGTTCGTTTCTGAGCCATTCTTAAATTTCCAGACAATTTCACACACTTACAGACTGTTCTGGCAATAGGCCATGCCAACTGTCCCAACTAGTTTGGGTTTGTGGTAAAATCTGGCAAAAATCTTTGAGTGTCCTCAGTTCAAGTCCTCATCACTTATCTGAAGCTGTGAAATGACATACCAGCAAATTAATGACACGAAAGTCCTTCTGTAGACCGTGGCCGACAAAGCGAACCCCTGTGTCGATGAGGAATCGCAGCTTCAAATATGTCGACTTCAGCGTGGTCAGATGTTTGGAGGAAATTTTGGCATCTAAATCTCCTGGTTTGATGCCAGAGTATTGTGTCAGATAGTCCACCACCTGAGAAAAAAAAGATCCAAAAGTGAAGTTGTTGAACAGTTAGATCAGCTTCTGTCCTAAAATAAAGTCCTGAAATGTCTTGTTTTGTCTTCTACTAATAGATATTTAACTTCCTGTTATAGAGATTATATAATGTTCTAATTTTAAATCCAGAATCTGAAAACACTGCAGTGACATTTTGACTCTGAAGCCCCTCACCTGCTCCTGAGTGGAGATGTAGTCGTCTATGAAGGGCACCCCCTCGTTGGGGCCCTGACCCCTCACACAGGTGATCCTGGCCACAGACATCTGACTGGGTTTGATGGTCGACTTTGTGCCGTCACTGCGCAGCTCGGCCTCTTCCTACAAAAACAACAAACAGAAACATGTGAATGTTAAACTTCTTTTGATGAGCTTTAGTTGAACAAATGTTGTTATGGACAAAACTCTAGTCTTGTGGCTCACGTGTTTTTTCCCTTTATCTCCAAGTTAATCATCAAATCCAAGCTTGTCTTGAGTTAGACAGACAACCTTTGTCACCTCTGCCAAGGAGGTTATGTTTTTGCCAGCGTATGTTTGTTTGTTTGTTTGTTTGTTAGCAAGATTATGCAAAAACAACTGGACGGATTCTGCTGGAATTTTCAGGAGATGTTGGTGATGGCACAACTTAAAAATAATAAGCTTTGGTGGTGATATAATAATGATATCAACCTGATTTCCAGTGCTAGGTGTGGGTTTTCAGGGTCAAGGAATCATAGTAAGACTTAATCATGGAACTTCTGCTTATAGATGCAACAGTAATATGTGAGCTTGATGGAGGTTTGTGCTCAAGATGTGCTTTCTAGTTCTTAAGTTTTCACAAGGATAAGTTCTTAAACAGATGCAACTGCAGAAAAAATAACTGTGTGATTTCCCAGCTAGTTGAGCCTCCACATTGCTCTCTGTTGACTGTCTAGCTGCCTGCCTACACAAAGAAATGTGCTCTCTTAAAGTGACAGTAACCAAAAACATCTTCATCAAGAATGTATTTAAACTTACCAACAAAATACCCTAGAGCTAAATATTAAATTGAGATTTTTTAAGCCAAATATCATAACAAATAACTCTAAACGTAAATCCACTGGAATTATGAAACTCAAAAAACAGCAGCACAGCCTTGACTTGTACAGTTTGATTATACTGAAACTTCTCATTTACACCTGACAAAGACTCTGTCTCATCTTGTAAAATGAGGAACTGGATTTCTAAATATTAGCCTATGTTTTTTTATTGTTGTCTTGCAGTTGTTTTGTGTTATTTTTTATTCTTTTTTCCATATAGACCTTGAGTCTGAAATAAAGCCTATCTATCTATCTATCTATCTATCTATCTATCTATCTATCTATCTATCTATCTATCTATCTATCTATCTATCTATCTATCTATCTATCTATCTATCTATCTATCTATCTATCTAACATCTCTCACCTGGTTGAGTGTGACAAACTCGGCGTCCAGCCCCACCAGGTCGCCCGCCTGTGGCATCTCACTGACCATCAGAGGGATGAACGTGGCGTGACTCTTCCTCTGCTTCCGAGCCAGCGAGGCCTCAGTCAGCAGCACGCTGGCATCTATCGGGTTTTTAACTGAAACAGACAGCAAAGCATGAGCAGGTGAATCAATGCGCGGCACCTGGGTAGAAAATCTTGAAGTGTTAAACTTACTGCGGAGGTCGTATTTGGTGTGGTAGTTTCTCTTTGCATAATAAAGAACAGCAGGAACTTTCCAGGTTACATCAAACTGAGCAGCCTCAGTCTGTGACATTAAGAAGAATGGGAGTTATTTTGCTCAATCACAACTAGACATGTCATCAAAAGAATCAACTAGCCATTAAATATTCACCTTGTCAATCGGCTCAATGAGGAAATCATTGAAGAGGTACCACTGCTGATGAGTGACTCCCTGAAACAGATCATGTTTTGCACCTTTTATTCAATTCAAAGAGCTTTTTTTGGCATAAATGTGGGGCATTAAAGCAAAAACATTTCATTCAAAATCATTACAGCAATATTAATACTACAACTAAAAATCAAACTTTAAAAAAAGAGACAAATAGCTAATTAAAATGATTAAAAAATGCTTTAATTGTGATTAAAGGTAAATATAAACTGTATTATTTTAAATGAGCATGAATCAATCACCTCTTTCCTCTGATGATAAGTCTCCCCGACTTTTATGTGTGCGACTAAGTTTCCTCCCGTGCGAGCGTCGAGGACGTGAGGCACTGTGACCACCAGGTCATACAGAGAAGCCCCCTCTGCCTCCTCAGCAGCACTCAACTGGTCAGAGAGAAAGAAAGGAGCCATGAGATGAAGGTAAACACAGGAAATAACACCCAAAGGAAAATCCCTATATACAGTATATATTATATTGCAGAAAAAAAAAATTGCAATGTTAGTTTTTTAAGTATCATTTAGACCTATTCTGCATTTATTCCACAAAGATTTGTTTGGGTTGGTGTTGGGGCAGCAGGCATGGTTACTTTATTTTTTTTAAATTGGTAATTAAGTAAAAACAAACACAGATGTACACACAAAATAGCAAGAACACTAAACAATAACAGAAAAGATGAATCTATCTAAATCTGCTGTATAGTCTATATCATAAATAGTCCGGGTTTATATGATATGTATTATTTAATTTTTTTAGGATAAGGTAGGGAGTTGGTAACGATAAAGGGCTTCCAGATACAACTTTTTTTTACCTCCAATACGATATCACTATTGCAGCCTTGAGTGTTGGCCGATGCTAATATTGATCTGATACGAGATAAGCAGGAATCATAAATATTTTAATAACTTATTTTAAAGTATGCACTGTAAGAAAAGGCTTGATATGGTGTTGGAAAAAAAATAACCCATTTGTTTTTACCAATGGATTAAACATATTTTAACCTTGAACACAAAGAATATACCACAGTTAAATAAAATAACTAGAAAATAAATGAGAAGACCCTGAAAAGTAACCTCAATAACACCCCGAGTTTGTGATGGGGAAGAAGAGAGCAGAATTAATAATAGCAAGAAAAAATAAATAAAAAGGAAGAAGGGATGAAGGAAAGAAAATGGGGAACAAAATAAATGAACTGTGTAGGCATGGTTACTCGGAGCAAACTGACGTCCTACAGTATGTTGGGGGTGTTATTTGTGTGATTCATTATGCTTCAACAGCTTTACCTGAAGTTTATAAGTACAATGAAAAACTGCTCTGGACTCTTTGTGATAATTAAGACACTGTTTTAACTATTCAGAATGAAAACTGGCCAAGAGGAGAGTCTGAGGGAGAAAGAGCTGGAAGCCACACAAACAAAGATTTACTGTACAGCCGACCCCACAGCAGGATTAGTTTTGCACTTCTAGAAGGAAGCTTAGGCAACACGTTCAGGTTAAAAACATCATATAGTAAGAGGCTTTCCCGCCTCACCTCGTCTCCTTCAGGCCAGCTGCTGATCTCCAGACCCTGACTTTTACTGATGGACATCTTCAGAGTGAGAGGAATCCAGACATGTCGCAGATCCTCCGCTCGAGTGTCAAAGGTGAAGCCCTCCATGTTGCAGTCCTCCCCACTAAAAGAATAAAAAAGAGGTGGCAATGAAGAGCCTATGGGACGAGCTCAAATTATTTTTAACCTACAGTTAATTTATTTAACTTACACTAATTTTTTAAACAGCTAAAAACTCTAGGCAATTCTTGTGCTTATGGTCGGATGTTTTGAAGCCCTCCATGTTGCAGTCCTCCCCACTAAAAGAATAAAAAAGAGGTGGCAATGAAGAGCCTATGGGACGAGCTCAAATTATTTAAACCTACAAGTTAATTATTTAACTTACACTAATTTTTTAAACAGCTAAACTCTACAGGCAGATTCTTGTGCTTTAATGGTCGGACTTTGCTTTCTTTGCCAGCAACGTGCTGCATCCCCCTCCTCAGCTGTCAAGGTCTGAACGGCCATTTTCAAGATGGCCACCATTTCTATCAAATGCTCATTATATCAGTCGTTCAAATGATGATGCAAGCATGAAATTTGGCAGAAATACTCTCTAAAGGCCACTCTTTTTAAAACTAACTTTAGACACTGGAAAATTCAACTTGGCCGCCATTTTTTAAATGTCACCCGCCACTTTAAAATTGGTAAGAGGAGTGTACGTGGGTCACTTGACCAGAACTGCTTCTAACTCCTTCCTCTTGACCTGTGCAATTTGGTAAAAACCTGCCATGAGTAGCCTCTTAACAGCAGAGTCCTCAGGGTTGATCCAAGTACACAAGCTCCCTTACCACGATAAGGTAACAGTCACAAGGGAGTTTTTATTGTTTGTTTTTTGTCTTATATATAAACAGACAGTAACTTTGTTAATTCAATTCAGGGGGAGGGAAAACAAAAAGAAAGATTAATGAAGTAGCACAGCTGTGGTGCTGAATGGGCAGTGCGCCAAAAAATTAATTTAACAGTTAGTACTGAATGGCTCCAGAGGCAACAGCAGCTCTGACTGACACGGCCGTGGAACCGTACTGAGCAGGAAAAAACTCACAAATGGAACATAGAGGTGTTGACATTACAAAGTAACTCAACTAAACATTGAGTCTGTCACTGATGATAAGTGGAAAATAACACTAATGAACTTAACCAGAATGTGACGCAATGATGTGGTGATGGAGAGCTGAGCCACAAGTCCACACCAGTCAAAAAAACAATCTTGGTCTTTTGTAAGAACTTAAAGTGGTAATATATTATCTAAAGATCCTGGTGGCATAAAAAATGCAAACAATCCTGAAATTTTTAGTGGCTGTGAGCAGTTCCTTGTCAAGTGGCCTACGTTCAGTCCTCATACCAATTTTGTACTAAGATGGCAGCCATGGTAAAAAACGACAACCATCTTGAAAAATGGCCGCCATCTTGAATTTTCCAGTGTTTACTGTAGTATTTCTAAAGAGTGGCTCTTTAAGAGTGTCTGTGACAAATTTTCTGCTTGCATCACCACTGAATGATTTCTTCAGTTAAGCACTAAGTGGCATCACTGACTCTTTGCATTGCCTGGTGTCCAAACCCCCGTCTTCCCCTCAGAGGCAGAGCTAGCCAGCTGCTTTATTGGCAATTATTTTAGTGCCAAAACTATCCCTTTATGCCCCAGTTTCACATTCCCGTTTCTCATAGCGATTGTGCACGACTGTACATGATTGACAAGGCTGGTGATCGCTACGATACGGGATGAAATGACTGTCTTGCCCCTGGACACACCCCTTAAATAGATTAGATTAGATTAGATCAACTTTATTGTCCTTTGCAGGAAATTTGTCTTAGACAGCAGTACTACTGGCCAAGGACGCAGTATAATACACCATCAGTAGCGCTTCTACAGCGCTTTGGGAGCATTTGTCCCGCTCAAGTTAGGTTAATACAACAACATGGCGAGGATTCTATGAATTTCCATTCCGCTGACATGACGTCAGCCCCGCTGGAGATCAGATTGCGTCACGTAAGCCCCGACTGAGCCCCGTTGCTTGCGCCGTCTTGAACGGGACACAGTCGGGGCACAAATGGATACATCCTTGTCAGTCGTCACCATAAAGCTGTCAGGATTGAGCCACTATCGGCCTGATTGAGCTCCGTACATGCCACGCTAATACTGTTCAACTTAGCACTGCATTAGGCTTCCATCCTGCTATACTGAGAGCAGCGATTCTCCAAGACAGCTTTGAACAGTTCAAAACTGTCTGGATCCTTCCATGTTCCCCGCCGTTCATCCACGACTATACAACGCTGATCCAGACCAAGTAGCACATGCACCACAACAAAAGCGCGTTTCATCAGGATAATGACAATCATGCACAATCGCCATGAGAAACAGGAATGTGTGACTGGGGCTTTCAGCTTTTGTATTGTTTTCAAGAGTATATGAACTTAGGACTCATTAATAACGGTTTTAAAAAAAAGGGGTGAAAGTTTTTCTTACTCCAGGCACCACTCGGTGGGCATGGGTGGCGGTTCTTTAGGTTTTGCTGGTTCCATTGCTTCTTTCTGCATCGCCTTGTTGAAGGCATACTGTTGAAAAAAACATCAGAAATAAAATTAACAACATTCAAAAGTCAAGTTTATTTCGATCAGGCATCTAAGAAAATAAAGCTTCGACTTACCTCTGCCTGAATTTTCCAGAACTCGGCCTCTTTGGCGCTGTTCACCTCACAGTTGATAACCAACACATCAGGCAGACAGCGGATGTTGCGTGTCTGCACCTAAATCAACACAATCAGACACATGAAGCAGATCTTACAGACAGAGAAACACACTTTAGTTAACAAACTGATGATGTGACTGAGCAGATGCCGTTACTCACTGTGGGCTGATACTTCTCACAGTTTTCACACCAGGCCTGCGTGCTCTGCTCCAAACAGATGCTTTTCTTCAAAATCTCAGCAAAGTCGTATTCTTTGATTGTTTTATCTGCTGAGCCAAAGGGAAATTTGTCAGGAAAGGAACAGAACTGCCTTGCTCTGTGCTTGACAGAGAATAAAGGAGTGTGTGGTGGTTCATGAACTCACCCTGAGAGCTCTGTTCAGGGTAATGCATGGTGAAGAGTAACGTGAGGGAGGTACGGACCGTCTCTTTACCACAGCGACACAGACTGCTGTTCTCCACTTCACAGCCGAACAGTTTTCCTATTTCAGACTCACCAGAGGAGCCCAGAGAGCTGCATCAACACAAGACGACACAACACAGCAGTTCATCAGACTAGTTTCTGTAGAAGCTCTGTGATAAGAAAAGCTTCAGGCTGTAAAAAAAAAATACTTTTAGGACTGCACAGGATGTAGCATTCTTATAATATGTCAGAGCAGTATTGACGAAGTAGATACAATATTGTTTATCAACTTAGTACTGGTAGATTCACATTAGGGATGGGTAACTTCAGCTACCATGAGGGCAACATTAGTTTATCCTCCAAGCCAAAAGGCCAAATTTAGCACTTCAGTACTTCTAAATGCAGTATCATAGCAAGACTTAGATATTTAAACTCAATGCAGCTAGTAATACTTCACTTTTAGCAAAACAGAATTCAATACAAGCTTCTTTTCTTAACTAAAATTTTCTTTTACAAAAGGACATTTCAAAACAGTTAGAAAATGTATGTAACTCAGGTTGTATGATTGTTTTTTATTCGTGATTTAAATTGTTTTGTTTTTACTTTGTGAACCCCCGCTGTGTCTGAGTGACCCTCGTGAACATCCAAAGCCAAGAATCTGTTTCAGTTATTTTAGGTTAATTTGCTTTTGAATTATCTTGATTTATTTTAATTATTTCCACCTCCAAACACTCACCTACACACCATTGATCAGTTAACCAATCAGGACACCCCCTGTCATTCATGAGCATCCGGTTCACAAGGACTCTTTTCCCTTTTTTCCCCTTTAAAGAACTCATTTGTGGTTTAGTTTGATTGTTTGAATAGTGTTTAGTTTATTTGTTCCTGAAGTACAATATAATTTACTTAGTTGAACTCATTAGTTGTCTGTCTTGATTTCACACCTTCAATTTTTTTAACCTTGGTCATTTATCTATTTTTTTGGCTACACCTACTCTAACCCTGGTATTTGAGTTAAAGTTAAAATAAATTTAAGTAAGAGTGGAACTTTGGTAAAAGTACATTCAATTTAAATTTCAGTAAACGGAAAAAAAAGTTATCTGAACTCAAAACAATTTTCTTTAAATTTCCTTAAATGTAATTTAGCTTGAACTATCCCTTAGAAAAAAATGAATTAATCATTATATATATATTTTCCTCTAAATTTAAATTACATAATAATGTTAGTCATTCCATAACAGTTGTATATTTAAGTTGAGTAACAACCCCAAATTGTTACATGTACACAAGTGAATCTTCATATTTTTAGGGAGGACACCAACAGGAACTTTCCCACTTTTTTACAAACATATATAAAGCCAGTGGGGTCCAGTCTTGTTTGCTTTGACATTCTAAGCAGCTCAGAATGACACATTCAGCAGAGAGTATACCTGGTGTTTCGACTAGCAGTCTTCATTTATGATGTTTAATTTATTCCTTTTCTTAAAGACTTCTGCATTTTTAATTCTTAAGATACGTGTGTCGTTCCATGTCATGAGCAGCCAAAATTTTAACCAAGTCTCTATCCACACATTAAACATTGACACCAGTGCATTTAAACTTTTTCAATACAGTTACAGAGCACCTACTAGTTATATAGTTAAATTCAGGGATGGAAAGTAATGAAGTAGATTCACCTGAGTACTGTACTTGAGTACAGTTTTGAGTATCAGTACTTGAGTATTGCTTTTCTTTTTTAAGAAAACGTGACTTTTACTTCAATACATTTGAAAGACAAATACTGTACTTTTAACTCCACGACATTTCTATTAAGGGTCTCGTTACTCATCACTATTAAGTATAACTCTGAAGTCAGCAGATGAAATTTATTTTCTCTTCTAACATTAAATAAAATATTGAAAACAGCAATGGTTATCCTTTTATGGATTCAATCTTGTTTTACAGTCACTGGCTAGTATTGGCTATATGGTCAAACCCCCAGTTCCAGTTTACCTTCAGAGGTCATCTCAAATGGATTATACGGTGTTCAGCTAAGAATTGCGACAGATTCAACTTATTCAAGCTTCTTGCCCACCCACCACCAGCTCCTGAAACTACTCCTGGGCAAACCGGTTTATCTTGAACTGAGTCTATAGGTTTCGTAGCATATTTTACAAGCTTTTAATTCTACAGTTTCTAGAAGCAGGTCAGTGTATTCAGTAGGTTGTTTCAGTCATTAGGTCAAATCTAAAATATACTTTAATACTTAAGTATTTTCAAAAGCAGGTACTTTCAACTTTCACTTGTATTGGAGTAATATTTGACCAGGAGTATCTATACTTTCACTCAAGTTATAGAGTTGAATAATTTGTCCACCACTGCTTATATTGTACTTAAATCCATATTCTAACTTTTACCAATGCCTTTAGTAGCGCATAAAAGGGAGTGAAACAGAAACAGCTGATTTAGCTCTGTTTTCTTGGAAATTGAATTTTTTCATCTTTTAAAGGTCAATTTTATTTACATTTCTAAACAAAATATATATTTTATGCAAATTCTAACTAACTGGTGAGCCATGCAGAGAGATTAGGGAGGTTGCTTGTGGCCTCGTTAGCCATTTCTAACTCACACAACAAAAAACACTTAAAAGACCTAATGCCCCCAAAAGAGATGAGATGTAGAAAGAGATTTATAGAAAGAGCTGGCCGTGATGTGCTCTTCACAACATAATTTTATTGGAAAGGCCTCGTCAAATTTGGGTATATTTTGTTGTTTTATCAAGGAAGTATTCCAGTTATATTTTCCCCAAACCATAGTCCATGTTGATGAGACTTAAAAGTGACTTTTTGTTAACTTTTTAGAGGAAATATTAAATCAAAACAGATATCTGGGGTAATCTTGCAGCTATAATAAAAAGATACAACTTTTGGTACTCATTGCCCAGTCCAATTTATTTGACAAGATTGTTGAAGAAGCTGTTTATCACTCCAGAGAGACATGTTTGTGTTGGCTGCTCTGACCTGCTGCTGGCTCCTCTGTAGGCCTGTGGGCCCTCCAGCTCCTGCGTCTCCTGGTGGAGCTGAGTGAGGATGAAACGGTTCCAGCTTTGGATTAAGCGGCCGAGTCTGGCCTTCCCTGTCTGCTCGTCTGAATCTGCCAGGATCAGACCCAGCGCGGAGGCCTCTGGGATGGTGCGAAACGCTCGCAGAAAGTTACTGGCCTTGAAAAAAGAAACCGGACAGATTTGGTTTAGAGATGGAGGCAGCATGTTGACACATCTGGGATGATGTCGTAACACTTCCAAATTGCCACAGGTGTGAGCAGAGCGTTGATGGAGAAAACAAGTGCAGATAATCTACCTGGCATGGATCACCTCGAGACAAATCCAACATGTGGAAGAGGAAGCCGAGCTCGCAGGCCAAACAAAACTCTTTCTGGCACAGGTGATTCTGGACCAGACACCTGATTGGCTCGATGAAGTATAAAACCTAAAGTGCCAAAAAAGAAAGGGGACCAACTCTGCTTTCAAATAATCAAGCACAATTTGATCAGTTTTCTGCTAATTTTTCTAAAACTCTTCACAAAACATCATGCTTCTCACCTGGATCATGCAGTTGCAGTAGGCATTGGGGATGTGAGGCTCCAGACCAGCAAACAAAGTCCTGTTGTAATGTTTAAAATCAAAATCCTCCAGGCCAAGTTTGGAGTATTTAATTGTGACCTGAGAAAGGAAAATAACATAATTACTTACTACGGAAGAGCTTGTTCATGTGGACTGAGTCATCAAACAGATTATCATGAGACAGAGAAATAATTGTCCTTTACACAAATTCATGGCTGAATCAGGGGAGTCTGACCTTTCTGTACTTTTTGGGCACCATGTAGAGGTGTGGCTCTTCATCTCGACCGATCGGTGATTCAGGGACCTGGTTGTAGTTGTCATAATCCAGCTCCACATCTTTTATTTTATATGGAACCTGAAAACAACAAACGAACAACAACATATAATACTATAATAAACAGGACACCAATTGCCTCCAAGAAATCAACACTCAAGCAAAGCTGCACTAGATCAACGTAGTATGACGGTTTTGACATGCCTGGTTTCGTGGCCGGGTACGAGGATTTGCTGCATAACCGATAAATCCAACAGTTTTCATTGTGCGCAGGATTTCTGGGTCCACAGGAGGAGCTCGTCTGAGAGAAAGAAAAGTGTTGTAGTGTAAGACTCTATAAAATGATCATTTCCGAAAAACAGAAGTATTCCAGAAACATAGTAACTTAAATAAAGTCAAAAATCCAAGTATTAAACATTTTTTGACTCTTTTATATTAGTGAGGATGGAGTACAACTTTTTGTTTAGCTTGTTTTTTAACAGTGTATTTTCACAACAGCAGTGCACGTTAATGTCAAACTCAATGATAAGGAAATTAATGGTGTCCCCATGTGTTATTGTACATTATAGCGTTAAAGAAGCAAGACAGAGCTCCACATGCACAAACAGCACAGTCTTCAGCCATGTCGATACATAGGTGTGTATTTTTCAAACTTGATCTTTCTCTGTACGTTCGTGCCCTCTGTTCATCTTCAACAGTTTTTCAGGTCACTAAAAACACATAATTTGATAAAAACTCAGTTTACAGTGTGGACACATCAACACTAAAAACAGCATTTTGGGCCAAAACAACTGTGTGGCATCACTGTGTAACAGCATGACTTCTGTTACAGAGTTGTTTTGTTGTGCATGTTACTTAACTTTAGCTGATTTCAGCACTGCAAACTGGACAATTTACACGCTAAAGTGTACATTCACAGTTTCTATCACGCTCAGACACTGCGTATACAACAATGAAACAGATTTTAAGAAGAGACTGGTTAAAGGTGCTATGAGGAGAATCTACTACCGGCGACATTAGGAATCCACTACCCATGAGCACGTGCGGCGACTGTCGTAATGCCGCGTTCCAGTAACCTCGGAACTGGGACTGACATCATCTCCGATTTATCGGCGTTCCAGTTGAAGTCGGAAAAAACATGCCGATCTACCAGGCTATTGTTAGCTGTTGTTAGCACGGGAGTGGCAAGGTTTCACCGACGTCCCAGTCGGAAATTCTGACTTCGGGGGACGTTCCAGTTGCACTTTCCTACTCGGAATTCGGAAATTCCTACTTCTGACTACAACTGGAACGCACCAAAAGACCCAAGCCAAAGAGTGTGTTTGTTGGGATGCTAATGAATGCAGCTTGGACCTTCCACAGAACTCTGTATTGCTTTACAACTTCTTTTTTCAACAACTTACAGGGTGCAAAGCGATGAGGTAATGTATCTCTTTTGAGTTACGTAGCAGTAGTTTTTTATGTGTGACAACAAGCAGTTTTTGGAAAACTTAGTATCGTAGTTTTGTAGCCGGCTATATATCACTATGTACAGCCCAGTGCTCTAAGACGTGTCTAAATAATATAAATTTGCTCTAGTTTTAATTGTTTTGTTCCTGAAGTTGAGTATCCAGACCAGTCCAGCCCTGTCCGACCCGACTGTGAAGCTAAGGAATAGCATTTATAGATAACCTATTTTGATGCTATAAAACTCATCTTAAAGTGTGTATTTCGATCAGGCATATATCTAAAAGTGAGACTTTTTTGTAATTACTTAGAAACTCCTCATAGTCCCTTTAAACTGGTGAACAACGGCTGCCTATCTTTATGGCTGCCACAGTTAAAATAAATGTTTGAACAAACAAGATTCCTCATGAACCCTCTTCATTTCAGGATCTGATATAGTTCACTAAACTTGTCTCTGTTGAATCTAAATGAAAGAAACATTCACTATAAAATAGGGCTGGGCAACATATCGATTAAGTTGATAAATTCGGATTATTTTCTGCAGAGGATTTGAAATCTAAAAGTCAAGATTTTTTTTAAATTGACTAACTTAAATTGTAAGTAGTTGCAAATTTTGAAAAAATATAAATACTGAAACTTGACAGTTTTCAGGATGGTGGCCCTGTCAGGTTTTGCAAAAACACTGTTATAGGCTTGTTTTTTTTTTAATTAGATTTAGTATTGATCAGAGAGAAACATGTTAACAAGCTTTGAAAATCCCTCAGCTTTTAATGTTTATGTAGGCAAACCTTTAGAAACTACATAATCCACATTTTATGACACACATTTTAGGAAGGAAATTCTGACCAGTTTAGGGATAGATTCTGACAACTTAAAGGTAGAACTTGTCATTGTTGTGTCACTTGAAGTTTTTTTGCTTTGTGAGGAAAGAAATTGATTAAAATTGTAAATCAAGTTTTGTGAAAAAATCATGGATTTTATTTTTAGGCCCTATCGCCCAACCCTACTATAATACCTGCTAACACCAGTTCATGGTCACAAGTTTGAGTGGAGCACTGTTGAGACATGTTGGGATTTCAGTTTGAAATGAAACCATCTTTGCACAAGCCATCCATTCATTGGTTTCACGCAGACAAAGGTGTGTTTCAAAACTTTATGTCGAGGTGGGATCATTTTCATAAGTGCAGGAAGAGTACCTCTGTTTTATTGAAGACTTGCCTATGCTTGTGAGGGCTTAGCCTCCGTCTTATGCCTCTCTTAATACTTCTGAAGCAGGTACAGAGGAGGGATCACTTTCTATCCACTTCATGACATTCATTTTGAAGTCAAAGAGTCACAGGAGAGTATTTAGGGGCGTTAAAAGAGCACAAACCTCTGCCAGGGAATCTTTTACTCACATCGGAGTATCAAAAATTTTGAGACTGTCCTATCTTGTAATGTTTACAAATCTTTTATAAAATTCCTAGATCCCTATATGGATCTAATCAAAACCAAATTCCACTCACTTCTTCTTTTGCCATGACCAACTCCCCTGAACATTTCATCAGAAACTGTTTAGAACTTTTTAAGTTATCCTGCTCACAGACAGACAATAAATATATCACCTTCAAACAGCTGTATGGATTAGCCAAGAGAAGCCTCCACATGCAATAAGATTCAACATGACAATCGCAGATCCACAGAATTGCAAACACCATCTAACCAAAACTACCAAATGACCATCATAACTGTCATGAACAATCTGTGATCAGACTGCAGACGCTTAACTTATGAACATTTTAAGACGCTGAATGTGGTCTAAAAAGGAACATGAAGTGACAAGTTAACAAATGATCCAGTTATAACAAATGCTGTGTTCTTCTGTGGAGTAAACATATTTATGAGAGGTTGCTACATCGTGACCAGCAGTCCATATTTTAGTATCAGTGAAGATGCCAAATTCTAAATTAAAAATAAATCAAATCTGAAATGTGAAAAAGCACATCTCTAAACAAACCTTTATTGACCATGGATGATGGCCTAATTTAAACACTGTCGTCACCTCGATGAGGTCAGACAGGGATAATTGCACAAATGGGAACATACGAGTTCCTTCATGTGAACTGATTTTGTTTTTGGTGAGGTGGAAGCTGATCCACGTCATCTTTGGTGTTTTGGTTTTATTCTTTGAAGTGGGCAGCTGAGTAAAAAATAAAAAACCTTGCCACATCTCCTTGTTCTGCAATTGTCAGCATATCCCACCGACAGACGCAAACCAACAATGACAGAGTCTGTCCATAAGTTTTTCCAACTTCCCTCTTTGGTCTGTGGTACTGAGTCCCAAAGCCAGTTGTTCCTTCTGAGGAAATAAATATCAAAAACACTCCCAGATGTTTATTATTTCAACAAGGGCTGAACAATAAATCGTTTTACATCACAACGGCGATGTGTGCATGTGAAATATTCTCACCGCTGGACATGCAATCTTAGTCATGTGATCTAAAGCATGTGACTCTGTTGCTTGTGTGTTTGATAGAAGCCAAAACCACCAATATTCTCATTTCCTCAACTTTCTGAAATACGAGTCTGTGAAATATCACAGTCTGTGGTGAGGATGGGAATCAAAAACTAATTCCAGTCAGAACAGAAAGGAATTGACATCATTAGTTTTTTTGCTTAACAATTACCTCATCAACTCCTTCCACAAAGTTCTGCATGCCTTGCAAATCAAGGTCATCACACTCTCGTGAGAAGCTGTGAGCAGGAATTATATTAAGGAAGTAAAACCATCAACATGGTGGGCAGGAAACAGAAGTAGTCAAAAATTTAGCTTAATTTAATACAGTAAGATATTAACTGTGCAATGTCTGGTGTTTGTGTCTGTGTGACTTTAGGCAAGGGTGAAACACCAAAACAAAGAACACTGTTTAATAACAGAAGAGTCATGTGTTTGACTTTGTTGACACTAAAAACCTGTGTGGACCTGCTGTTGTCCAGACAGAAAACGATAAGGGAATGGATAAAGAACTAGATCATTAGGTATTATTGATAGCAGCATTCAGGTCAGGTATAGGAGCATATGCCAGGTCAGCACTCCACCACATATTGCTCTGGCCATACACAATAGCCCCTTTTCCACCAAGAGGTCAGGTATGGATCGGCACAGTTTGGCTCAGGCTGGATCGGTAAAGCCTGATCCTGTTTTCGTTATCACAGCCAACCGAACCCTACTTGGTAGGCGGCGTCTAAGCCTGATGCCAATAGCATGACGTCATAGCAGTGCAACACAGTGTACCCGGCTATTAAATACAACGAAGAAGAAAACGCGACACAGTAAACAAAGAGCAACGATGGCAGACATCCAGAAATTCTTTTTTTATGTGATCAGCATGTGGCTTTTTGTTATGAAGTGCAACTAAGCTTTGTTTCAGAGAAGGCTGAGTGCCACAAGGGTTATCTTCACGAAGACGAGTGGAGATTTAAACATGGCGGGGTTATGTGTTGTTCCACTGTTGGACGGGAAGTGACGTCTCCTTCGACTAATCAACGGACTGCAGTGTTTCTACCTCCACCTTCTGGGGTCGGGGATCAGTATGCCTGGCACCCCAACAGAAGGGTCCCAAAAAGTAGGACAGTTTGCCTATAAGGGACCCTGTCCCGGTTTTAGGATGTGGAAACGCCACAAAAAGTGAGCCGTACCGAGACGAAACCAAACTGAACCCTCTGGTGGAAACAGGGCTAAAGTTGCCCCTGCGTCCTGGTCCAACCCACCAGGTCCCAAGAACCCAGCATCTGGTGTATCCAGCAGCTGGCCCTTCACGCCCACCCTCCTAAGCAGCATCAAATATCAAGAAGAAACTTAAACTTCTGGCATCATGACAGCCTTAATTCTGCCCGTGTTACCTGGGGCTGGGTGTAGCCAGGCCGGAGGGCCAGTCTGACAGCAGCTGCTCGGTGCTGGTCAGCGGCATGGGGATGAGCGATAGAGGCAGCAGGTCATGGTTCCAGTCCAGCTGAGGCAGCGTGTCCACGAGGCAAGGCAGGGCGAACTCAGTCTCTCGAGAATAATCATTGAACGAAACTTCTGGAGCATCCGACCACAGGTGCACACATCCTCCAGAGTCCCCAAAGGCCAGGGCTTGTTTGCTGGACGATACGTCGAAGCTCATGAGCAGCTGGCCAACGGTGTTGACGTGGAAAATGTCTGCCACGTTCGCCAGACCAGTTGGCTCACAGAACTGGCACTGACCTGAAGACAAGGGTGATGGGAAATTAATAATGGAGCATCAAAACACTTTCTATGTACTCAAGTGGACATGATTAGAAATGTACCTAATTACTTGCTAAATATAATTTATCTCCAACACTACTAGGGTGAGGGCGGAAAAATATTGATAGGATAAAATGTCAATATTCCGACTACAATAATAATCTATAAAATTGCCAAATGTGAGTATTTCAGTTCAAAAATGCATGCATGTTAACTCAATTTGAGACCTTTCATTTGTTAATATTCTTCTACCAATGCACTACACTAACATCCCAAACAAACCAAACCCTGTTTCTTATGCCCTTGCTGCTTTTCCAAAAGACAAAAGTACTTTTACAAGACAGCACATTCTCCCGTTGTTACCTGTCTGTGAGATGATGGCGAGCCGTGACGTGTAGGTAGGAATGAAGCGCAGGAAAAGAGGGTCCACGTGCACCTGAAGAGGCGTAACAGCTCTCATCATTCGCAGGTCGTACACCATGAGGAAACGGTCGCACGCCATCCCATTCAGACCTCGACTTGAGAACCCACACGCAGCCAGGAGGTTTCCGTGGACGTCAAAGTCTGAGAGGCTGCCGGAGAATGCGTCAAACTCATGCTCCATCTTAAAGCTGCGTAGATCCCGCAGGGTTACCTGTTAAAGATGGAAGGAAATTGTGACCTTCTGATATCATTAAGATATTCACATCTCTCCAACTTTATTGTAATTCAAGAACATCAAAATAATATCAACCAAGAGATTAGGGCTGTGCAATATGATGATATTAAATCGTTAAGGATTATAACGTGGGGATGATCTCATAAAGCAGACAGATCGTCAGATCGTCTGTGTGGGCACAGAGACTTTGACGAGCACCCGCCTAGCCAATCGTAGCACATTACACGCAGTGCATGGTGGGATCTCCTGTTTAGTTATGTAGCATGAAGCCATGACTGGAAGAAAATAGGAGATAAAAGCTTGAAGATGTCTGAACAAAAATCTGTTCTAAAGCAGCTGTATTATTCACTCAGGTTATAGACACTGCATTTAGATAACATTTGTTTTAAATTGTTGCACTTTAAGAGATAATGTTGATATTGTTGTTCATTACCTTTTATGTTGACATTTATTGCACATTTTTATAAAAACTGCACTATTTAAATTTAAACCTTTTCAGAAAGTTTCTTTGGCTTTAATGTCCTTTTATTTCTTTTAGGGTTTTACATGTTTTATATGGTAAACATGGGGAAAAAATGGTCAAACATGCAAATTTGTCTAGAAAAATCAACGTAAAAAAGAATCATGATAAAATCGTGATCATGATTTTATTTTTAAGAAATCGTGATATGATATTTTTGCCATATCGCCCACCCCTACAAGAGACATATTTCTGCTGAATGACATAATGCACACAACAGTGTTGAAAAAGAATAATACCACTTCAAATTATGGATCAATCAGTGGTGATTGCATATACTAGTAAGCACTCTAAGAGAGAAACCTCCACCAAGGTGGCTCACATATTGCTGTTTCATCTATTATCAAGAGTTCCATGATAAATTACCATCATAATATGATTCCTTGACCATGAAATCCCACACCTAGCACTCTAAATCATGTTGATAGTATTTCAAGTTTGACAGCTATTGAGTAAGAACAATCATTTACTAATGTTGGTTTTCTGGATCAGCACCAAAATCTAATAATTTCTAAGTTGGGCCATTACCATCATCTCCTGAAAATTTTAGCACAATCTGTCCAGAAGTTTTTGCGTAATCTTGCTAACAAATAAACAAATAAACATGAACTGGCAAACATAACCTTTTTGGTGGATGTAAATAAGTTCGAGGACATGACGATAAACTAAAATTTTACAGATGAAGAAACAAACTATAAAGACAGACCTTTCCAGAGGTGTGCCCACAGAAGAAGAAACGACCGGTTTGACGCATTATTGCCACTCCTGGTACTTCAACATTAAACTGAAAGAGCACAAAAAAACATCAATGTCTTGAACTTTATAAATCCATGCCCGAACATCCCATTAGTGCAAGCATGCATTAATCAGACTACCTCACCTTTTGAGTTTCTTGAACAGTATTCAAGTCAACTTCAACCACGTAGTTCTGTAACCCACCCATGAGCAGCGTGTTGTTATCTGTCATGAGGAGACTGTGCATGTCAGCGCCTTCTTCCATCCTGAAATAAGCAAACAGAAAATAAAACACACTGACATTGGTTAATTCTGTAAGTTCATAAATCACATTAAAGCTGCAGTTTAGCACACTTGTCAAAGTAAAAGTTTTGCTCCACTCACGGATAATCAAACATAATGAGGCCTCCACGAGTGTTACATCTGAGGTTGGACTTGGAGAGGAAGAGGACGCCTGTCTCCAAACTCTGAATGTGTCGGATGTCATCCGTCGAATGGGCTTGGAAAGAGGAATGACGGACCATTGTAGGACCAAAGAACGAGGTTACATGACCCTAAAACGAAGAATTAAAGGTGTGTGACAAAACAAAAAGACGTTCAGTATTCAGTCAGAATGAGACTCAACACTTTAGCCAAACAACAAATCATGTAGCCTACACAGATGTCTGTAACCAATATTAATCGCTCTGTTATGTTTTGGATACAAGAAGGCTCCTGCTGCGTAAACCATGATCATTTTCAAGATCAAATATGAAAGAAAATGTCCACAGTGTAAAGGCCTCACGTTGCTTTTAAAATGCTTTTGCAATAAATCATTTTTAAGGCCGAGAAATTCAATAAGTTTCTAATTTGCCACTGAAACGGCATCAATCCATAAATTCTTGGCTTCAGGATATAGTTACAGACATGCTAGTATTGCCAGGCACCATCATTTTTGCCATATTTTTAAAGTATTATTGAATTAAAAATACTAGGAAATGATAAAAATGAAGTTTTAAATGACGAGCAATTGAGTAAAGCTTTTAAAAAATGTTCATTTTTTTTAATTGAGTGCTTCTATCAAATGCACTGCTGATGAATTTTGACAAAGAGCAGAAATTCAAAAACTAAATCTGCAGTGTTAAAAAAGGAAGGACAAATGTATCGAGAAGCTTTACCCCTCAAGAACAGCATTATTTTGTGCAAATCAATCAATCTGACTATATCAAACTGGTGTGTAGGCATGCTTCCTATACTAAATCTACATCAACAGATAAAGTGTACACTTGCTGAGTGTGAAGTATTTGCCTATTTTATTTAATAAGCCCTTTTTTAACATAATCATAAGCTTAATTATGAGCTTTTGGCAGATGACCATTCTGTAACAATGTGATTTAACATAGAGCTGAATCAATTCATCTCTACTTGACATAAAGCTAGAAGCTTCTTTTTAGAGTGACAGATAACTGAGGGTCTTACTCTGTGGTTTCCCATCCAGAGCATTTCCTCCTGCAGGTCAAAATGTGTTGCAGTGACCGGGATGCCGACTTCTGAAACTGCACTGTGAAGCTCTGAAAACATGCCCTCCATAAGGTGCACAGGCTCAGGCACCGTCACAGCCAGACCCTCTGGGTCCAGCTCCACACCCTGCAGCAGGTTAGGATTGAGATGCGGGTCCATGGCTGGCTCCATCCCTCCATCCAGGGTCCCATGAAGGCCTGCTGGGTACTCACCCATCCCAGGGTCGAGGCCGTCAAAATTCATCATGGAATCAGCAAATTCAACCTGAAGAGAAATGTTAAATGTTTCAACCACAAAAAGCCATTACATCCATCAACAGCATTACTATAAGCATTTCTGTGATTATTAGCATGTAATATTTTATTCAGACAGAGACTTAATTATTGCCTCTTAGCCCCGAAAAAGTAAAAGTCTGTAAACATTTTGGAATAATAGTTGATTACTATTTTCTAGTGAGTCTGGGCAAATTTAGTACAATTTAATGTTTTCTCTAAATAGATGTATAAATATATTGTTGCTGTTTTTTATTACTCCTGCCAAGGAGGTTGTGTTTTGTCAGTGTCTGTTTGTTAGTTAGTTTGTGAAAGGGATAACTCAAAAATTTGGTGGTGATCCAAATCCAGATCCAGGAATTTCCCAGATGATTTGTTAACATTGCGAGACAGGGCAGTTTTCCACATTTTCCCTTATAACTCAAAAAGTTTAATAAGCAGTCGAAGGAAGTCAGAGGGCCTGGAGAGAAGCTGCAATGCACAGGGAGAAAAAGCCAACCTCGAGGAGAGAGACCCAGACTAACTGCTGCACCACATTGTCAATTTTTTTCTCAGGACACTTTACAAAAGGACTGATCGAAGCCATACCCAATTTTTCATAAACGTACTACATATACATAAAAATACACATGTACATACATTACTGATGAACAGCATTATACATATTCATCATTTAATGTGCTCAGGTTACTTACAATATATTTAAAATATTTTCCTTAAACAAATGTTTTATCCAGTGTAATGTCCTTAGTGTCAAACTGTGTTGTCACAATCATATTCATGCTGAATACATTGTTACTGTTAAACAGTATTAATTCCATTGCTTGCTTATACTGATATGTGTATAAAAGCAACTGCAACAACCGAATTTCCCCTTTGATAATAATAAAGTATATTCTGATTGTGATACAGATACATACATCAAAACCTAAGTCACATTCATTTAAGTGTTTTTTTTTTCTGTTGAGTCAAAGAGCCTTTAAATCCATACTCCCAGCTTTTACATTAATAACTTCCAGGGATTCTCTGCCTTTGATTTATCTTCTTGTCATATTAGAAAGAAGAACAATTAGAGAAATCGAGTGTAAACTGACCCTAAGCTTTAATTATTTTAGGGAGGGTTAGTTAAATTCATTCTCAGCCTCCATAAAGGTCTTATATCGCCAATGCTTTTAGATCAATATGCACACAACCTAAGCTTATAACAAGTCTGTGCTGAACCCAGCTTAATATTTTGCATTGTACAAAATCCAACTAATTATTGATCCAACAAGTACATGATAAATATTCCTGAAATAATCATGTTTAAAAAAACAAACCCCTTTAGCTTCATTCACAGTAGCTGAGCACTGCTGCTAACTTTAAGGCTAATAACTGAAGGATCCTCTCGATCATAAAATAAACACTTCACAGTTCACATGTCTACTGCAGGGCTGACCCGTATTTCACTTTATACCCATGCAAAATGTGTTAATCGTTATTTATCCCGCAGAGTGACGTTTACAGTGTGCTAACTCAGCTAGCGTTAGCATCCAGCTGAAGCTGTGCTACTTTCTGTTTCCGCTCCCCGATGACCCGGATCACTGAGCGGTTCAAGCCGCTTTAGAGACAAAAAGAGCAGTGTGAATAAAAACAGGGTGTACATACCTTTAATTATGTTAATATTCACAACAGAGGAGCCCATGCTCGCTGCATCTCACAACAATAACACACAGAAACAATACACTTCCGGGGCAAACATGGGTGCGTTCAAGGGCAGCAGAGAGCTCCGTCACTTTGGACTCCGACGAGGATGGAAGCCGTTTTTGAGCTGCCTCTGTGCTTTTGCAGTTTTTCATTAATTTTGATCATCTCATTTACAGATAATAAGAACCTAAAATCAAGAAAACCATCATTTGTTTTTAGAAGTCCATCATATCCAAAATTTGAACATCTTCGTTGAGTGGTACAGTAAATAGAGCTGCTAAAAAATCTGGCACGTCACTCAGGACTCCAGACTATTTAATGGACCTTAAAGGCACCGCGGTTCATCAAGAATCATTAGTTCGGGTGAGCTATTAGTTTGTCAAGATAAATTGAATTAAAGATTATTAGATTAATGAAACATTTATTAGGGGTTTTCTTACGCTGATCTTGAATTAACTTATTTTTTTACCACACGGTCAAAGCTGACTATCATAGCACTTGTTCTAAAACTCAGATAAATTGGTATGAATCTACTCTTGATTGGCGTACGGTTTTCTGAACGTATTTATTTCTGTATCATAATTTTCCATCAGCTTACTTTAATTAATAATTAAATTAAGGATAAATATTTGGATGTATATATATATATATTTTTTAATCAAATTCAATCCAATTCAGCGGGGCTGTCTAACATAAACAATCTCTCAGATGAGTTCAGATATTGTTGATTAGTCCCCCATAATTGCAATCATTATAAATCAGAATTAAAGTTAAACATACACTGATAGATTCAACACTGAAAATTCCTTTCTAGGTACAAGCCATAGATCCTTTTAGTCTGACTCTTTTGGTCTGTGTTTGTTGATTTATTTTGATATATTTTGTCTTTATTTGTTGGTAAAAGCACTTTATAAGCATCTGATTTTAATTGTATAAATAAAAATATAAATGAGGTCATTATTATTATTATTAGTAGTAGTACTATTAGTATTAATATTATTAGTATTATTAACATTATCATCATCATTATTATTGTTGTTACTTGTTGACCAAAGGTTAAAGGGATTATTTAGGTATAATGATTTTGATGGGGATATTGCTTCTGTTACACTGTGACTCCTTGCAGCGGCATGAATTGTATATTTCCAGTATATTTCCTTTTTTCTATTTTGTAATGATGTCATTAAAATTACGGAACTAGCTTATTAAAATCAGCTTTTTTTTTACTTTGTATTGTGAGGCACAGTGTTATCATTGGATCAGTCACAGGGTGACAAAAGAGAATGTAAACATAAAAGGGGAAGATGAGGTAAGTTGAGTATAAAAAACTCAGCAGAAACGTTTTTCTGTGGAAGGGAGAAGGGTCAAATCATGGACTCTTGATGGAAAATTTACTATCTACATGCAGAACATCACAATCATTATGGTCATGTTAATTTACAAAGGTTAATCTCACTTCCCTGGCATATTCATAGATGTGAAACTTGATTGGAACTCATTGAATGTTAATTAATGGAACTTTTTAGAAGTTTCTTCAATTCTGAAGATGTAACACAATTTAAAGAATTAACACTAGGTTTGTAACACATCTCACTGTAAACTGAGAATGTAATCAAATTATAGATATTGCTATAGATATTGATATATGTATGTATATGTATAAGGAAAAGAATTCCCATAAAACTCGATGGCAGTTTGTGGTGATCATCAAGACCTATTGGTGTCGCCTGTGGAGGCTCCTCACAGCTGAGGGCGGATGATCACCAGCTGAAGAAGATGATCATCAGCCGGGTGGAGGTGATAAAGGGGTTCACCCTCACTGGTCAGTTGGACTGTTTGACACAGGAGAGACAACATCATAATTTGTCTCGCTGTTTAGTTCTGTGAGGATAAAAGAAAACAGTTTCTTGTCAGTGTGAAAATAAACGTCTTTGGTTTAGCTACTTTACCCTATGGCCTGCATTCCTCTTGA
Organism: Scarus forsteni; assembly: GCA_036419115.1. Classification (NCBI taxonomy): domain Eukaryota; kingdom Metazoa; phylum Chordata; class Actinopteri; order Labriformes; family Labridae; genus Scarus; species Scarus forsteni. Next base: position 7,821,048 of record JAZDUH010000269.1, on the reverse strand, counting down.
TAGATTTAGTGGGTGGTGATAGAAAAAAATGACCCTGACCCTTCAGAGGATAAAGACTCTTATTTAGAAATATGTCAAAAGTGTATCTCCTTTTGTTAATTGCCACCTGATAATTAGTTTTTTGTTAAAACTTTCGATATGTCACCTCAAATTTAGGGTACACTGGGGTTAATTGTTGCACTTCTTACTCTTGAGTGCATTACTTAGATCATCACCTTTAATAATGAAAATAATATATTTTAGGGTGCTTTTCTAGGCATTCAAAGATGCTGTACAGAGGCTAAAACATCAAAGAAAACAACACAATAAAAACATGATTAAAAAGAAAAGAAAAAAACAGAATAAATATAAAAGCAGTGATACGTTAAAAGCAATTCTAAAAGGTGGGTTTTGAATGTGAGCAGGTTTGGGCAGTTTGGGATGTGAAATGGTAGAAATGGCTTTGTGGGTGAGGAGGAGGATTTTGAAGTGTACTCTAAGTTTTATGGGAAGCCAGTGGAGGCTCCCCAAAAAGAAAATGATTATACTGAAATGATCACACTGTGACAGCAACCCCAACAACCCCAACAACCCCATCTGGACTGGCTGTCACAGTGTTATGGGGCTCTATGTCCCCAAAAGTGCTAACAGGGTTTTAGGGAGGGGAAAGTCAATTTCACTCTCTCAATTTTAAGCTATAGATACATTCGATGACTTTTATTTACAATAGTCAACTTACCTTAAATAATCATATATAATTAGAAAACATTAAAAAGGTATTAAATTATTTATTTCATATTTGTGAGAATAGGGTGATAAGTGTGATAAGTAACTAATAATATGTACTCAGGTCACAATAACTGCAGCTTTCTGTGTTACAAGTCTTTCAAACCATTACTGTATTGTACTTGGTTCAATGTTTAATACTATCTGAGTAAAAATGAATAAAAGATAAAAGCAATCAAAGTTCACATTAACTAGTAGGAGTGTCAAAGTAACCTTTTAATCATTGCATTGCGTTGCAGACGTAGATGTAGATGCATCGTTGCAGAGACAGTAAATCCTGGTCTAATCTTCAGTAGCTGCTGCTCCACTGCAGATTTACTTTTTGTTTCTCAGGAGAGGAAAAACAAATATGGAAAGATGAGACTTATGAATTTTGTTTTGGTGTACAATGAAAAAACCTTGTTTTGCTGGAACTTATTTTAATTAATTTTAATTTTAATTAATAAAAGGAGAAAACCTATCTGACTGCTCAACTTATCTGAGTTAAAAAAGTAGCTTAATGCAGCTACAAAGGAAATCATGGATGCTGCCCACTGTGTTGCATTGTGATATTGAAAAGACTTGAATCATTATTTGAATAATCATAATTGAAGTTAATTTTGAGACAAGTAAAGATGCACAAACCTCTAAACTAGTGACGTCAGGACACCATAATTTTAGCTTTGATACTGTGAACAAGTTTCGTATCAGCATACAAAAGACTGAATAAATAAACTGTGTTGATTTGACACTAATTACCTGTAAAGAAGAAAAAAATAGCCTCATGTGCTGGCCATATTTTCGAATTGACAGTTTAACTAAAAAATATGTGTACAAACATGTTTACTGTTAAGTTTTAGTGATTTATTATTTATTAGGTGACGTGTTTACACAATTACTTTTGTTTTCAATATCAATTTTAGTCAATACAGATGTTAATAAGAGTATTATTAAAACCCCTTAATGAAAAGCTGGTACACTTATCACATTCAAACAGTTTTCCTTTTATCATGATATGGTCAAATGTACTATTACACTCAAAAATGTACATTTTGAACAAAGCGACTTTAAGTTGCACGAAAGTTTATATATATTGATTTAATTCATTCATTCATTTTTTTTTTACATATTAGTAAAAATTGATCTAAATATTCTTCCAAGTTGTGGCAATAACTGAAGACATAAACACTAAAAATTTGATTCAGGCCACATTTTTGACCTGTATTTGTTTTCTAATGAAAATAAATAATAATCAGAGAGTTCCATCTAGATGTTTTATGCAGCTTTTCATGTTAGTGAATATTGGTAAGCCTATGTTCAAACTACATACAGTGTTGATAACAAATAACAGCATGTACTTTAACTCTGAGTGACGATATCAGTTCAGCATTGAAACATACTTTAATTAAATTACCATAAGACTTGTCATTAAACGTTTTTCTTTGAGAGGTAAAATAACTATTAAAATCAGAAACTGAGTTTTGTATCATCTCTTCATTTCTTGCCAACCCTCTTGTAGCCAGTAAAAGAAACTGTACTTATACTCGAGTACAATATTTGTTTCTCTGAGTGCAACACAAAAGGATTGACGTCAAAAATCTGCTGGATAATCCACATTAAAAGACACCTTCTAACACATCATCATTAAGAGTGATCAGTTGACTTACATGTGCGACGACGATCCCTGCTTGATGTTTCAATAAAAGGTCTGATGCTTCAGCCAGGGCCGCTCAAAGACGTGTCTGGGCCCCTGATATAACCCTGTGGGGCCCCATCTGACTCTTTAGCCTCTGGACTAGAAAAAGTTTATTTTTCATTAAGTAACTATTTCTTCATTTTTTTCATCTTGTAAACTTTAATGTGCATCATGTTTGCTCCTCTCATGACCTCTGTGTGACCTGCAGCACAGGAAGAGCAGGACACATTGCTGCTGCATCTTTAGCTGTGAGCTTACCTGTGATGTTGTTTCAAACATTTTACGCAGCTTATCCAGTTGATGTTTTGATGAACTCTCTTACTGTTTAAAACAGCAGCTGCTGCTATGAAAGGATTCAAACTTTTTAAACAGAGATGGATAGAAAAACCCTGGTAAAAGACAACAGAAACAGAGGAGCAGTTAAATGCAGCGCAACTGTGGCCTTGTTTTTGAAGTGGGGGAATTACTCAAGATACCAGGTGGATGTTTTTTCATTACCACCTGTGCGACATGATAGCTGTCAGTCTCTCTCCCCCTCACTCTTTGGCCCAATCCCAAACCGCCCCCACTTCCTTTGGCAGGAAGTGCAACGTCTGAGTGAGAGAGGAAACAACATGAATGTAAGTACTGCATGTGTCCATATGTTCCCCACACCTCTGTCACACTGACAGAAAATCACATAAAGCGTGGTTTTAAAGTTTAAACGAAACAAACAAATCATAGATGCTGACGTTTGATATGATTGTGCAGCCCTGGCGTCATAAAATGTGAGCACAATTGGCAACATTTATTCATTTCTTTGACTGGAATTGTCAGATGGTAATCGAACTGGAAGACATGTGGAATCGCTTAAATTATTTGAATTGGGCTATAACGTAACTCATGTCCTAGCGGGTCATAATCTTTGCCACAGTGTAACAGCCTTACACGGGGCGTCTTTCTGTTGCCATGGCCACAAAGTTTTTCTTTTCCGCTGAAGTGAAGAGGGCCTCCCATTCCTGCCCGTCTTTTTTACATACCCTCCCCCTTCAGTGGAAGTGCCCTCAAAATCTACGAGTATGACTCAATTTGGAGTGACACTCGTTAGTGAAGGGGCAGTGTGTAGGGGGCGGTTTGGGATTGGGTCTTTCTCTCTCATTCAGAAACTAAAAACTCAAGTGTGTGAGTTATTGTGTAATTTGTTCATCTGACATGTTTTAAAAGACATCAAAGTTGACATGAAACTAAAAATTGATTAATTATTTAAATGGGATAAGCTTCAAAAGCTCTGAGATTTGAAAAGCACCTCACGATCTCAAGAGTACCTGATGATTATTATAAAAATATGTATAAAAAGTGATCAGAACACAGGAAAGAGATGATTTAAATTGAAAAATGTCCGGGGAAGACCCCCCGACTCCATCTCATCACCAAGTAACAAGAATGACAAAAATGTAACAACAGTGATATTACAAGCTAATGTTAATTGACTCTTATTTTTGTTGACAAGCTATGTGTAAACTCACCATTGTTGTCATTTTAGTTCTAAATTAATTAATGCAATAATATAGTATGACAGTTTTGTGGCTCCAGACAGATTTTTTTGGTTGGCAAAATGGCTGTATTGATTGGAAATGCTATAACAACTTTGCCCTCTTTATAGCTCTGTTTGCTGCTATCATACAATAATTCTGGTTCTTAAATGGAAATGTACTATTGAGCACTGATGGCCAAGTGGTTAAGTCCGACTGACCACACAAAATGAAGGAAAACAGACATGTTTCCTTATCAGAAAAAAAGTTTTATGTTAGTAAAAGGATCACATTTTAGTGAAGTGCCTATAATTAATAGTGGATGATTTTCTTTTCTTCCTTGTTGTTGGAGTTGTGAGTATTTGGGTTTAGGGCAAAGTTTGGTAATAATTGCTCCCTTTCTAAACCTTTATGCCCCCTCCATCAGGCCCCCAGAAAGCTTTCTCCCCACTTATGGCTACCACATGGCTTTGGTGACGTAGCTAAACATGGGTGATACCAAAGCCAAGATGCTTTCCAGTAGGGCTGGACGATTATGGTAAATATAAGAATACTGATCTTGAAATCACAATTAATATAAAGAATTATTCATTTATTCAAAAACTTCAGTATTGATTTAAACACAACTTTAAAGAACCACCGAGTGGCACATACAGTATTATTGATCCACATAAGTCACACACACTCGCTGTGGCTGCGTGTGGAACAGAGAAGCGCGACTAAACGCAGGAACTTGCATACACGGTACTCCACACTGTGTGGCACATTCATCGTTTTTCTTCCATTATAATGTTTTTATGATTGTCAGATGGCAAAATTGAAATCATGATCAAAATCTGATTAATCGTCCAGCCCTACTTTCTAATTTTACAAGATGTCTGATTGAGAAATGACTAGAAACATTTAATTTAATACATCTACAGGTGTGGTTGCATGATATGGTCAGCATGATCAACAGATATAAAAATGTCTTTAAAGACGATGTTTTAGCCATCTATATTAGCCATATAATATATCACATATCTTGGCTGTAATACTCACAAAACGTATGAATGTAGCAGAATATTTCACCCTATTACTGTTTAATATTGACATTTTAAAAACAATAGTGTCCTATGTTTGAGACTGAGTTGTTGTTTTTCAGTTGATATCATTTCCAACATAATGTGTTTTCAAAATGAGAGGAACAGGTCAATTTTCGTAAAGGAGATACCTTGTACTCTTGCTGGAAACTATCTGTAGCTGTGTCAGCAGTAAATTTGAAATATCAGCATATAATCAAAAATCCATAATCATACACTCCTGTCTACCTTGAGTTTACAAAATAACTTCAGTTTTCTCTTTTTTGTGTCTGCCTCACTATATTTTTATGAAAATGAGTACAAACCCCAGGCCAAATGTTGTACATGATATTGGGCTGAACTGTTCAACTGTTCTCAGCCCTGTGACAACCAACCCTGGTCTCCCCTAATCATTAATCAACAAATTCGCAGTAAAACTGATTAAAACTCGATTCCTTTTAATTCTTCCCTTCTGTATTTTACTAGCAATTAACTCCCACAAAAGAGTTCATTCATGACTCAGCCCTCTCTGCGCTCCTGCCCGTGAACTCTCTCACCTGAGGGATGCCGAGGAAAACCCTCCATGACTCACCCGCCCCCTCCCCCTCTGCTCCACTTCTTTAAAAACCGGGACTCACCTTCAGCGCATCACAGCACAGCAGCCGGAGCAGAGGAAAACGAACAAGAGGCTCTGAGCAGCAGAATAAAATAACTTCAGGATGAATTTGCACTTCGTGACTTTCTCGGTGGCTCTGGTTTGTCTGCTCGCGGCAGCATCCTGCGCACCGGCCGCTCTGCACGACGCATGCGCAGATGTTCGGAGCAGCTCTCTGGAGTTAAACCGCCAAGCGAGGATGGCGTCGCTGGAGGTGAGTTTTATTATTGTTATTAATGTAGAATAATGGCACTAAATGCGTTTGTTTAATTTGTACAGCTTTAAAAACAGATTTTGTTACTTACAATGCACAGCAACATGCTTTAAGGCACATTTTGATTTTAATTTGCTCTATGTTTGTGCCCCAATAAGGCTGATACATGATTTCATGATCTTTCAGACTAATTTAAGGGAATCCTTTTTGTTCATGTTTATGTTTGCAGATATTCAACATGCTGATACATTAAAATCATTATTGCCTTATACCAATATCAGTACATTTACTTTTTGCCAAGAGCACAAAGCTTTATATTTTAAAAAATGTCCTTTTCCTTTCATTTTGACAGGCTTTTTGAGTTAGAAACAGATGTTAAGTGATACAACAGCGTTTTATTCTTTAATAAAGACACTTTTGATATACAAAAGCAAACATTTAGTGGCGATAAGGTAAACCAAGCTTATATTCTGTCAATATTGCAGCCATTATATTGGATATGTATGGCTGAAAAGTGCAGTCAAAATATGGGCTATGAAAAACAAATCAAATAGCAACATAGCAAAAATATTTTTATCTGCTTATACTAGTAATCCCTTGTTTAAGCAATTATCTGCCCATACTGTTTCTTCGATAACATTGTGCATCCCTATTTATTTGCTATCCAAAATATATCTCAACCTTTTTTAAAACAGAATGGTCTTAATACCAGAACTATATGCTTTGTAAATAATGATAAAAGTCATATAATACTTGTGTCTATATAGAATCTGAAATTTACACCCGCCAAGTGCCAAATGCAAGTTAATTTTTTGCTCCGCAGGTCAATGCCAAAGGCTAAGACACATGTCAGTAAAGTTTGTATCTAAATAATTATAATATAAATAAATACATGCTATATAAGCACAGTTTTATTATATCCATATGTTCATATCTTCATTCTGTGTGATGTAATACTAATTGAACTGATGCAAATATAATGTGCGACACAAAAACAGAGTTTATTTTTGTAGTAGGTACAAAAGTACGCTCTGTAATTTTACTTTGGACTTAACATTCATTAACCTAAGGAGGAAAAAATCTCTTGATTACCAAATTGGCAACATTTAAAATGTTTTTATACTTGTGTTGCTGTGGTGTCAAAAATCAGTACCTTTTGCTTTTTGCAGTACAGTGGAGAAATAAAAAAAAAGCTTATTAGATTTCTTTTAGTTTGTGAAGAACCATTATGCAGCTACAAGTGTTGGACAACATTAAAATATTTTGCCAATTTACCGCCATTAATGTTTTCTTCACAGTATTTAACATATTTGGCACACATTATGCTGTAAATAACTTCAAATTAAGCATGAGCCTTGTATTTAAATATTTAAATCATAGCTTTTTTTAAAAAAAATAAATGTATGTATCTTATTAACACTACATGTTTCCCAGTTTTTTATGGTGTCTGTATTTCTTTATATGATGAAAGCAGTACATTGAGCTTGTGTTTCTCCGTTTCTTTAAGGCACGACAAGGGGACAAATCTGAGTCAAACTTCACCACCTCTCTGGCCTGGATGGAGGCTAAAGATATGTGTGATCCTGTGACTCTCAGGCAGACTCCATCTGTAAGTAACATACCCACTAAATACTACATTACTTTGATACTACTTACTACTATATGTAACAGACATAGCAGCTTTTTCTAGGTTGTAAGTCTAAAGTTTCCTCTGTCTTTGTGCAGACATGTGTTGGGAAGATGCTTCATGTCCTGGGGAGCTATAACTCTTACGTGGAGATGATCTCTGGATACCAGCGCTGCTCACCGTTTGCAGACAGAGTGAAGCCGGCTCTGCACAGTCTGCTCAAGGAAATGAGCAAATGTGTGAACTCGAGGGCATGGGTAATTCAGCACCAGGTGGGCTTAATGATTCAACATCTGTACAAGAAAAGTTCTGCTTTAGTGTGCTCACATTTTTATTTAAAAAATGTTAAAACAGAGTTAGGATACAAAAACATGAAACAGCAACTATTGCTGAAACAAGACGCAGTGACATTACGCTAATATTATTTGTAGTTTATTTACTACAGAAATGATTTGAAAAATAAAAGATTACACTGACAAACATTGAAAGGAAAACATACATTTAATTTAAAAAGATGTTGTATTTAGCAGGTATGTAATCTTCCATGGTTTTATTTGATCTAAAAACCTGCTGCCATTACACCAAAGAATCCTAGTGCAGTTTATCTATCTATCTATCTATCTATCTATCTATCTATCTATCTATCTATCTATCTATCTATCTATCTATCTATCTATCTATCTATCTATAGGCCTGTTTGCCCATCAATCCATCAAAGTTTTAAGAACAAAAAACAGAAAAATAACCTCAGAGCCTTCTTTTTAGATGAAATATGTTTAATAATGTACTGTTGTCTTTACCCTTGTCTTTCAGGAACCCCACACCACTGTAGAGGACCCCCACTCCCTCCCCGAGGCCTTAAAGGCTGTAGCTCTCTGTCGCTACACTCTGGACAGACTCTACTCCTTCTCCATCCTCACCGCTCGAGTCTTTGGTGTTGGAGATCCCTCTCACCACTCCAGTGGCTCGGTTCAGATGTGTATGTAAGGTGTTGAACTTGTAAAAAAAAACTTAGTTTGATCATACTGATCAAAGTCTTATGTAGAGCTCTAAGGAGCTGATGATGCTTCTACCGAAGAGTTTTTACTCTTGTCTCTCCATGTGTGCATGGGAGGTATTTCCAATGGAATTATATCTATATAACATATTTATTCAAATCATATTTATTTATTTATATTTATTGGAATCACTGATGATTTTGTGATTGTTTTTGTACTCTGTATGCAATCAACACATGAATAATAAAAGGTGGATATCACTGTAATATGTTTTGTGTTTCATGGATGATGTGTCTAAATGCTTTTTTAAACCTCAAGTCTTCCAAGGTATTAACAAGTTTTAACGTCATGCAATCCCTCAACATTGTCACACTGATTGGCATACTGCTGTTACACCAAACACGCAGTAATTCCATGATGAAGAAACCCTACCAAGATGATTCCTTGACCCTGAAAACTGACCCTTAGCACTTTGAATAATGTTATTATCATTATTAGATCATTCACTAATCTGGATCACCACCAAAACCTAATTATTTTAAAGTTGGGCCATACCAACTAACCTGGCACACCAGGTGGACCGTTTAATATAGTTCACTAGTGAGACCAGGGAAAGAGCTCATAGAAAGCCCCAAGTGTTTGAGGAGGGCAGAACCTTTCAGTAGCATATCCAGTCAGTAATTGGACAATCATTCTATTAATCAACATTTATTACAGCCAACCATATAATTTAGTAAGTGGGAGCTTTTAGCATCTCTGCCAATTGTAGCTTGTAGCTCATTCCTCTTCCTGCTCTAATGGACTCTGATTGGGCCATGCCGGTTTGGGCTGATCATCAGCGACATCAGCAGAAATACTAACAAAAACTGTGCCTTATTTTGGGCCAAAAGACTTACAAAATGTTTGATGGAGGAAAACATACTGAAACTTGCAGAAGCGTTCATCTACGCAGCACTGAATATCAGTGGTGTTGTGTTTGATGTTGTCACTGAAACTAACGTAGGCCAACTTCAGTCCATGGAAAATCCACAGGAACTTAAAGAATCAGATTAATTTGTGTACCAGACTGTCTACATCTCTCTTTCTGCTGTAAAAGTGGAAATGTCAACATATTGTATGTGCTTCCAGTGCCTTTGCAACCAGCCTCAAGTGAACACAGCTGAACCACTGTGCTCTTCTATGTATGCTTCACTTTTCAACATCTGGGGTTGTTGCTTTACCCGGACAGTCTGTTTTATGTCCTTTTTCAAAAATATTTAACGCCAACTTGTACTTTGAGCTAATTTACCACTTAACATATGAAAGAAACATTTGACAGTCTCCCCTCTTTAACAGGAAAGACAGAACAATAATTCAGATATATTTATACTAGTGATTATTTTGGTTTTAAATTGGTGCACGTAACAACATAGAAGGGATAACATTTACATCGGAGCATGATCCTGGACCTTTGCTGGTGTGGACCATGCTCTGAACATTTCAATGTCAGAAACAGAATCAGCTTTACTGGCCAGGTATGTAAGACATACAAGGAATATGACACCGGTTTACTTCTCTCTCTAAGTACAGACTAAACACATACAACAGAACAGAGGCAAGAATTTAACTTTTAAATAAAAATTACAGTAAACGTAAGGAAGGAATAGGAATATAACATGTACAAGATAAAAAAAAGAAACAAAGTGACAACAAACAATATTTCCATTTTCTACCTCTTCCCCTGACGTATCTGTTCCTTTCAGTGAAAGCTGTACAAATCTGATTCTTCTGAAAAAGAAAAAAGGTCACCCTGCACTGAGAATTTTTCTTTTGCTCTGAATGATTTCCCCAAACAAACTCACACAGACAATCTAACAAAGACTACGAGGAAGCTGTAGATTCCTAAAAGATCCCTGTCTCTCGTTAGATCCACAACTTCCTGCTCACTTCCTCCCTGACAGGCAGTGAGTACTATAAAGCTGCTGTTTGCTCAGACTGTGATGATGCAATGTTTACACAGCGCTGCAAAGCAAGAGAAAGGGAAGGAGGTAAGTGTGAGCATGAAGAGGAAGTAGTAGCTCTGATAATGTACAGGATTACTCAACAAGGAAGTGTGCAGATGAAGTGACTTAATAGCCAGAAATAAAGACACCTGCATCATGATCTGCACACAGGAATCCTGTCTGATCAGCTGTTTACTAAGCTAACAGCTGTATCCATTGTAGTGTTTTACTCATCTATAAAAGGTAGTTCAAACATCTGAACAAGGGCATAAAAAGAAAGTACTTGGAGAATGCAAACCTCCACCAAGGTAGCTCCCATATTGCTGTTACACATCTATAAGCAAGTTACTATCATAATATGATTCTTTGAATCTGAAGACCCACACGTAGCATTCAGAATCAATAGTTATTGAGCTAAAACAATCATTTACTAATGGTGGTTATCTGGGTCACTACCAAAATCTAATCATTTTACTTGGGCCATTAACAACATCTCCTGAAAATTTCAGCAAAATATGTCCCCTAGTTTTTATGTAATGTTGCTAAAAATAAATGAACAAACAGACAAACAAACCTAAAAAGGCATAACCTCCGTGGCAGAGATAATTACCTGGGTATTGCCACAGCATGGAAGTGTAAACACTGTGCAGGATGATTCTGGGTGTCACTGAAGGTGTGTGGACTAATTAAACATGGAGGTGACGTAGTACACTTTATCAGTGACGTGTTGATTTCAGGTGCATGACATCCTGAGGAAGCAGAGCTTGCTGAGTTAGTCATTTTCAGTAAGCGTTTCATGTGTGAATGTATTTGTTCAGTGGTTCTCCAGTAAAGAGATTAACCTATTTTTATACCTTTCACTGGAAAAATATGAGGGTCAAAATTTATGGACATGACCTTAGCAAACACCATAAATGATGTCATAAATCTCAAGAGTGAGTTACTCTGACAGACTGACATCCTGCTTACATAATCCCCACAAAATGGTCACAGTCAAGGAAATGACTATTTTACTTAAAATAAAAGAAGCCAGCTTACGTCAAAAATCAAAGATCTGACTCTTTCTTGTGGTTAATTTTCTTCTATGCTCTGCCACATCATTAAAAACAAATGTACCATGCAATTAGTTTATTAAAAAGTGAATTCAGTTTTAAATTCTTCATTCTTGTCCAAAATGGGTGTCCAATAACAAAAATATTTCAGTTTAAAAAAGAAAAGTCAACTCGTCATGTTCAAGAAACCTGTTTGAGCTTTGTAACGTGCATGTTATCCTGCTGGAAGCTACCACTGGAAGATGGGTACACTGGGGTACACACGACAACACTCAGGCATGCTGTGGTTTTTGAACGGCACTCAGTTGGTTCTAAGGGGTCCCAAAGTGTCCCATGAAAATTCTGCCCACATCATCACACCCTCACCACCAGCCTGAACCACTGGAAGAAGGCAGGATGGATCCTGGCTCTGATGGTGATCTCAAACTCTGACCCTATCACCTGAATGTTGGAGCGAAATCAGACCCATCAGACCAGACAACAGTTTTACAATCTTCCATTGTCCTTTTTTGGTGCGCTTAAAGGAATTGCAGCCTGTTTCTTGTTCTTAGATGACAGGGGTGGCACTCAGGGTGACCCTTTTGCTGCTGGAGCCCATCTGTTCAAGAGTGGACACAATGTGTATGCGGAAATCCTGAATACGTTCGTTTTAACCATTTTTTCATCAGTTACTATTACCCTTGTAGTATGTCTGGTCATTCTCTGGTCTGATCATTCTCCTTAAATCTCTGGCATTAACATGGTTTATCACCCTGATCAAAGGATATTTTCTCTTTCTCTGACCATGCTTTGTAAAGCTCAAGGTGGCGATCCAGTAAGAGCAGTTTCTGATACACTCAGACCACCCTAAAAATATTGACACATTTAAAATCAGTTAGGCCACCTCTCTTCCCCATTCTGATGCTCAATATGAACTTCAGATCATCTTGCTGCATGGCAAAATGCACTGAGAAGCTTAGCTATGATTTTATTATTATTATTATCATTTTTAACTAATGTCAGTTACACTGACATCCTGACATCTTTGTATACATGTATAAAAATACAAAAAAAATCTGTAACAAGTCAAGTAACATCTCACCCACAATATAAAAATTTGAGTCACTACAATTTCTTACTTTACCAATTGTACTCCCGTTATATTGTTTTATTCTCTCCAGTAAACACACAAAAAGTTATACTACTGTAATAAACTTGATAGAAAAGAGGGATGTTAAAAGGAATTTAAGAGCAAGAAAGTGAGGAGAGGGGGTTTAAAAAACTAAAACTGGCTATAAAAAGAGTCAAATTTCTTGTGAAAAATATTCATATTAGCCTACCTCAAAAACTTCCAAAAGCACATTACTTAAAGTCACTGAACACTGAGCTATTGTTTTTAACCAGCAGTCCAATAGATATGCATTTCTTGTTCCTGTAAATACTGCATGTATGTATATATATACTCCTCAAACAGGTTTGAAAATGTTTATATCAATCCATTATTAATCCCCTTTAGAAATACCCATTGGTATTGTATTCTATATCACTGGAAAGTCCGAACCTTTAAAATGAGGTAAAGCTTGTATGCATTCAAGACTTAAGTAATACAGTTAAGTGGGAGGGTAGCAGTCCAAAAATATGGCAAAATTCCCTCTTCCCCTAGAGGGGAGCCAATGGTTCCTCATTGAAGCAAGGGTGACAATCTGGTCGTCTTGGAATTATGTCTTCCTTGGAAGCCCACTTTACGATCTGTCTCTGGCTTCACCAGTCTCACAGATCTTGGTCCCATGTTTGGATGTTGTTCCAGGAATGCTGCCACTCTGCTTACTGAAGCACCAGCTTTAGGATGCAGTAGATTCTGGCACATCTTTTTGGGGGATACTACCCCCATATTGGCTGTGTTGCTCTTTCCAGGAAAGCATAATCCTCACAAGGTGTAACTTGTACATAGGCCTATAGCTAGACAGATACATAGGTACTTTAATGATCCTGAGGGAAATTCAGGAATTACAGGTGATTAATAAGCTTTCCAAAGACAAAACTAATTGGTAGTTAAAAGAAATGACCAAAAGAACACTACCAATCCTTTTGGAAGTAAGTAGAAATTCTACAAAAAAGGAAAGTTTTCTGCACTTTTATTTGTGTTATGCTTGTTGTCTTAATATAGATTAATAATATTAATATAGATTATAAGTGAAATCAACTTCATGTCATTGAGTCAGCAAAGCTTTGACTTTCTTTGAGAATTAAAGTTTTAAGATTGGGTTAATTGATTTACATGGTCTGCTTGGAGGTTGATTGAACTTTAAGGGAATAGGGATCTTGTTGTTCTTATGTGAAAGTCAAAGTAAGGCTTATACAACATGGATAACAAACCTTACTTCTAATGGGTGGAGGTGAAACCTGGAAAGTACAAGCATCTCAATATCCAGTGTCTGTGCTGACATTTCGTAGGTATGAAAATTAAATGTGATAAACAAATGTTAATTTAAGCTGCTTCAGGGGTGTGGGGGATTTTGACGAAGATAACAGCTCTCTGAAGCTCATTGTTTCTCCTTCCCACCTCTCCTCTCACCTTGACTCTAGTTGCTGAGACTAGCAGCTGGAGTTTTGACAGAGGAGCAGCCTGAAGCTAGGCGAAGGCGGGGTTAAAGAAAAAACAAGGAATTTCCTGGTGAGCTACGACAACACAGGAAGGTAACGTTTAGTCCGACAAAATGTCAACTTTTTAACTTCGACAGGCTGCCTGGGCAATACTATTCAGTTTAATCTAAGCTTGTTTTGACTCCATCAGTGTTAACCGCGACCGTTACATCATTATTGCCGTTACCTCAGGCTAACGTTACCAAGTTAACCTGTAGATAGCAACTTATCTGTTAGCTAGCATTCAGACGTGTAACTTTGTCTAAACTAAATTTCAAAGCAAATGTTGAATTGTTATGGCATGCTAAACGTTCACACTGACATATTATGAGTAAAATAATCCCTTTTTGATTTTCTTTGTACTTTTATGTTGCTTTTGCGGCGGAAAGTTCCCAAACATTGCGGCTAGCTTTAGCGTTAGCTGTGTGATATAGGAGTGCTGGGACAGGAAGCGCGTGTTTGATTACACGGGGCAGCTCAGCCGGGCGGGGTCTGTTCCAAAAGTTGATGTAACAATGCTTTTATCGTTCAGTGGTATATTCGTTAAACTCTTCAATGCATATCTTTTTTTTTCATATCTTGTATCAGTATAGAGATTAACAATTTGACTGTCTTTTAGGGTTTTATCTTGGAGAAATTTCTTATGTTTTTTTCTATGTTATAACTTACAGCTGTTTTTTTCTACCTGACTGCACTGAAAAGGAGAAGCTCTCCAATCTGGTTGTACAGTTTGCATAATGACAACAAAGGGGGTTCTGTTTAATTATATCCTGTTAGTCAAAAGGTCAGTTAGCCCTCCATCAAATGTCTCATGAAAGATCAAAAGATGTGTCACATAATTATTAAAATTGGACAATTCTTACAGCTGAACGTGACAGCATGCAGTCAGGTGTGGAGAGGACACAGAAGCACTGTGCTCATGTTAAAGTCTAGACGGAATCTTTATTCGAGAACATGCAAAAGTGTCCAGATCCTTCTAAACTAAAAATGTATCAGTTAAAATGCACAGAGGTTTTGTGCAAACTTCTCTACAAAAAGTTAAACAGCTTGAGTGTGATAAATAAAATTTGTTCTGTCCTTAATGATATATCAACTTGCTTTTATCCACAATATAACAGTAGGGATATCAAATAAAGAAATTAAAACAAGAGCATGAAGCAAGTAAAAAAAAAAAGTAAGCAGGTTGCAACATGCAGTCTTTAAGCTTCTTTAAGTCTATCAACTTCCTAATAAATGGTTAAAAGTAAAGGTGAGACTATAAACAAGGGCAAGGAATCTACTCTGTTAACATTAACAATATTTACAGTATGAATATATAAGCAAAAACTGAAGTTTCCTGAGTGTCCACCTGAGGTTAGCTCCTGGAACCTTGGAGGTGTTATGATTTTGTGTGAAACAGATATTTTTATAGGCCTAAATAAACACCTTTATCTCAAGACACCTTACAATAGAGCAGACTGAAGCCATACTCTACATATATCTACATGCTCTCGCTGTAAGGAGGGGTGTATATATTTATTTATTTGTTTTTTCATTGCATCCATTTTTATTTCATTAAAGATTTCTGGTTTTATAAATAAATGACACATCTGGCCCTAAATCCCACCTCAGTACGTCCTCTTCCTGTGTGAGCAGATTGAGTTAAAGTTCAGTTGAGAGGGCTCACACAGGATGGAAGCGTCCATTACAACGCATCAGTAATGTTCCAAAGGCTGATACCATCTACAAATTGATGATCACATGGCGTCATCCAATTTTTTACAGTCTGCGATAGCTACATTTGACCCAAACATTGTAACATAAACAGGAAGTCAAGAATTGCCTAGGTAGATACACCGATCAGCTATGACAGTATGACCACCTGCCCTAATATTTTGCTTCCACGCAATAAATGATGCATGGTATTTTTTTTTCTTTTATCTCAGAAATGTACTTTTCGCATGCCTTGACATGTTTTGGCGGGAAGTTCCACCTTCCTCAGAAGTGTCACTTGGTGGTAGGTGTGACGTGTCACATCAGCTGGTGTGCAATTGACAAAGGGGCAGGGCAGGGCAGGTGAAAAGGATAGAAAGCAAACAGGCGTGATAAAAGAAAAATGAAACTATTTGTAAGAAACTGAAGATGTAATAAACACCATTAAGCTAATGATGCCCTGTGTATTCTGACACCTTTCTATCAGAACCAGTGTTAGCTTCTCCAGCAAACAGAAGCTTGTCTGTTGGATTGGTCCACACAGGCCACCCTCCTTTTACCACAAGCATCTACAATAGTATAACCCTGTTGCTGGTTCACTGCTGTTCCTTCCTTAGACCACTTTAGATAGATACTGATCACTGCGGACCAGGAACACCCCACAAGAGATGCAGTTTTGGACATGTTCTGACCCAGGATTCTTACCATCACATTTTGGTCCTTGTCAAACTCGCTCAAACCCTTGCACTTGCACATTTTTCCTGCTTCTGACATCAGCTTTAAGGAAAAATGTTCACTTAATGCCTAATCAATCCTACCAACTAGCAAGTGAATTGATGACGTGATAATCAGAGTTATATATCTTGTGGTCTAAAAGATAAGCTACTGTTACTCTAATTGCTTGATGCACAGTTAATTGCAGTTTTGCATATGGGGCTGCATTGGGGACCAACACAATATTAGACAGATAATCATAATGTTATACCTGATCAGTGGATAACCTATTTAAAGCAAAACCTGTTTTGTGTAATCTCTATTCCTTTTTTCACTATTACATTCAATTACATATTTTTTTCTTGGCACAGTTTAATGTTGAACAGTCTGTGTTATGATGCATTAGTACACTTTGGAAGTTTAGTAACAGTGTAAAGTTATTGTTAAAGATGCTATGAGGAGTTTCTAAGTAATTACTTTTAGACATATGCCTGATCAAAATACACACGCAAAGATGAGTTTTATAGCATCAAAATAGGTTATCTATGAATGATATTCCTTAGCTTTGTGGTTGGGTTGTACAGGGCTGGACTGGCCTGGATACTCAACTTCAGGAACAAGACAATTAAAACTAGAGCAAATTTATATTATTCGAACACGTCTTAGATCACCGGGCTGTAAATAGTAATATATAGCCGGCTACAAAACTACGATACTAAGTTTTCCAGAAAATGCTTGTTGTCACACGTCAAAAACTACCGCTACGTAACTAGAAAGAGATACATTACCTCGTCACTTTGCATTCTGTAAGTTGTTGAAAAAAGAAGTTGTAAAGCAATGCAGAGTTCTGAGGAAGGTCCGAGCTGCATTCATTAGCATCACAACAAACGCACGCTTTGGCTTGGGTTACGTCTTTACGACAGTCTCCGCGCGTGCTCATGGGTAGCAGAGTCTTTATGTCACTGGAAATAGATTCTCCTCATACCACCTTTAATGAGCGGAGTGCCTCAGGTATTTAATCATGATTTTGATTGCCTAATTCTGCAACTCAATATCTCTATACCACATAATATTTCTGTCGTTCACAAGCTTTCTCTGATAACCTTTTTGATAGCATCCATAAAGCACTCCTAACTAAGTGAATGCACTCCTCGCTGTCTGTCTGAATGTCTTTGCAGCTGTAACATAACTACATCAGCTTAATCTACATCTGCTCATCTGTAATGCATCTCACACTTATGCCAAGTTTTCACTCCTCATGCTGGTCCTCGGCACTCAGGATTTTTAGCATTTTATTTCTCCCCTTATTTATGTTTGTATAGTATTTGTGTAAATATTTGATTGGTGGGGCTGTTTATTTTGTTCGTTTATTTTTCCTTAACTTCGTATTTACGCATTTTTACCATTTAGTGTAGTTTCATTCACTGGCTGCTCTGTGTGCCTTTCATTGCTCTCCAGGGATAAAGTTTTTTTTAATTGAATAATACATAGAATGAAAAGCAGGGCATCAGGAAAATATCATCTGATAGCTTCCTCTGCTAACATTCACCTGTTGTCATACCCTGATCGCTTACATTTTGCCTCTCTGTGTGTCAAAGATGAACGTGGGCGTAGCTCACAGTGAGGTGAACCCCAACACGAGGGTGATGAACAGCAGAGGAATATGGCTCACCTACCTGCTGCTGACCGTGGTGTTGCACGTCGTCCTGCTGAGCATTCCTTTCTTCACTGTGCCGCTCGTCTGGACCCTCACCAACGTCATCCACAACCTGGTCAGTTGTGTGTTTTCAATGCACTTGTACAAAGAGCTGGTAAAAATATTGATTAAATCTATTAATTCAGATTATTTTTTGCAGAAGATTTAAAAAAATAAAAATTGAATATTTTTTCTTGACTTACACTTACCATAATCCAACTGTAAGTTGCTGCAGTGTTTGTAATTACAAATACTTAAAATGTACAGTTTTCTTCGTGCACAAGCACATGTACTGATTAGAGAGTTCCATGATACTCTACTATGAAAAAGCTCAGATGTGGTATTTATGTAGACAACCTTTATATGTTCAAACTACATAATCAACATTTTTGGAAAAAACAAAAGCAAGAGAGGGAAAGTCTGTTTAGTTTCTGAATATATTTTAATAACAAAAGCAGAACTTCATTCTTGTATTTTTGTGTCACATGGAGGTTTTTTCCTTTAGAGGGTAAACACTGAGATTGTAAATCGTATTTTGTGAAAAAAAATCATGAATTTTATTCATCAATGTAGTCCATTAAGAAGGAATAAGTGGCAAATTCTAATACAGCTGATGGTCCAGTGGTAGACCTGAACTCCTGTTTACCTCATGAAAGTATAATAAAATAAAGTATAACATCCATTCATAACCAATCCTAACTGTGTATCTCTCTTATTCTGTTGAGGTGATGTATCTATTCCTGCACACCGTAAAGGGCACTCCCTTTGAAACACCAGACCAAGGCAAAGCTCGTCTCCTCACACACTGGGAACAGATGGACTACGGTGTCCAGTTCACATCTTCACGCAAATTCCTCACCATCTCACCAATTGTTCTGTAAGTATGTCTGGTGCTTGGACTCAACACTCAACCAGGCACGTCCCAAATATGCCTCTGCCAGCTCTGGTTCGAGTCCAGCCTGAGGCCCCTTAGCAGAATGTGCTCTCCTGCTCTCGCTCATCCTCTTTCACAGGCCTGTCTACTGTCTCTCTCTCTTTATCAATGAAGGCATGAAAAGCCCAGAAATATAGTTAAATAAATTCATCAGCAGGGCTCAACTTTCTCCATTTTCTGCTTTCATGGGGGAGAAAGCATCATGTAGTTCAGCAGCCATCTCCCACCAGAAACTAAAAGTATTGATAAAGGTGTCATTTAGGACTCATATTAACAAGAGAGCGCAAAGGACCTTACGCAAGGGTTCACCTGGAATGACAGGCCTTGACAGGGATATGAACCCATGGACCACCTGCTTAGTGGTTAAGCACTTAAACCCACCAAAATATCTTCATGTATGTATAAGTATGTCAGTTGGGGTGCTGGTTTGGCGGAGTGGTTGGCAACCGGGCACCCCATGTGCTTGGTTCTACCGGTCCAGGTTCCGGTCCCGCCTGTGGCCAGTTTGCAGAGTGTCTTCGCCTACTCTCTCGCCCCCTTTCAAGGGGCCTATCCACTGTCTCTCTCCTATCAGTAAAGGCACGAAATGCCCAAAAAATACATTTAAAAAAAAGTATGTCAGTTCTGGGGATTGACACTTTGGATTTGTTTTGTTGTGTTTGGAGGGTTGTTTCGTAAACACAGATGTAGACAGACAATCAGTTTTTTTGTGAGCTCTGATAGTTTTCTGTTGACAATTTACACATTTTTCTTCTGTCTTTTCATCACATCACCTTTCATTTGAAAGCAAAAGTTTGGACCTGGATAAGTAAGGACTGTGAATTTTCTTCTTTGAATGATAAATGATCAAAAACACTCAAGCGGGCCAAATGATTTTAATTAATGAGTCACAGACACTAGAACAATAAAATCTCCCAGTGGCCTTTTTTGTTGCTACATCCATGTCCGTTATTTCTAGATAGATGCACTCCTGATCACCTTTACGATAACCCAACTGAAAGTGCCTTTATGCAAAAGCTCAGAAACAAGGTTTTGCTATATTTACACCTGTAGACATTGCATTCAATTCCCAAGGCCAGAATATCTGTGTCCACTCTCGCTGCAGTGCAGCTTAGATGCACGCGACACTGCATGTGCCCCAACATAGACAGAAAGAAAGAGACGCTTACTCGCAGTGACCTTGTCTCACGCCAAGTCTGTGTGACTCCCTCTCTCCAATATCATTCAGTCAATCAGTTGATCAATTTTTATTTTTATAGCGCCAATTCATAACAAGTGTTATCTCAAGACACACACAAACTGCATATATACACATAAATCCAAAACTCAACATGAATCCATTGTGGTGGCAAGAAAAAACCTCAGTAGGAAATCTTGAATGTGGATCCTAGTCTCATGATGATCCATCTACACGATGCTGTGTTGAGTGTGAGGGCGAAGTAAGGGAGGTGGGCGGAGACAAGTGGACTAAAGTAAGAACTGAAGCAGGTGGAAGATCCATGGATCAATCATAGACTTGTTTTTGTCATATTTGTCTCTGCTGAATCTAAATTTATTAGAGGTTATTCCCTTGAGGTGCAGCATGTTGTTTTCACAAGGGTCCTCATGTCTGTATGACTGCAGGGATAGTTTTTATAGAATTAAAATCAATAACAATCATGAAAGGAGTAATAAATTTATTTACATCAATAATGATTACAAGGTAGAGATGACTGATGTTGGATAATACAACAGCATCATAATGAAATTTATAAGTGATATTTTCTGCTGATAATTCAGGAGGGAGGTGCAAAGACAGAATACTGAAAATAAGATGATAGAGACAAACTTTTTACACCTCTGTTGCTATGTCTGGACCGGGAACAATCATTCTCCCTTTTCAGTCTCCACAACGTTTACAGTGGAGGCGAAATGTCACAGAGAGGTAAATATTATGCCTTGAAACAGCAGTATGAATTCTGTGATAGGCTAAAGTTCAGGCTAGTGGGGTGCTAGTGGCGGTATGGTAAGCAACCAGACACGACCCATAGACGTGTCTGGTGGTTCAAATCCAGCCTGTGGACTGCTTGCAGAGTCTCCCCCTTACCCCCCTTCACAAGCCTATCCACTGTCTCTCTCTCCAATCAATGAAGTCACAAAATGCCCAAATAAACAATCTTAAAGCACTAAATAAAGTTCAGGCTAGTGGCCATGTGCCTTATTCAACCCCACTTCAAAAACCCTGAATTATCCCTTTAACTATGTTGTATGTGTAGAACGTCTAATCCAGTCTGGTCTAAATTTAGTGCATACATGAAAGGCTAAATCAGTCTACAACCACATCATCGTGGTATGTCAGGCCAAATACGAGTGATTTGTTTTAGTAAGATTTCAGCAGTACAAACAACCTGTATTGGAAAGTACAGTTTTATTGGTTTTAAAATCAGCTTTTTTAATAGCATATTGGTACACTGGCTGATGTCTTGACTCCAGATGTTGGTTTTGAAAAGCTTTGCGACTTTAATCCTTCACAGTGATCTCAAATATGCTGTTTAGCAAATGCTGCATGAACTAGGAAACACGTCCTCCTCCTCTACATTTGAAGAGGTGTAGCTCAAACAGACAGGTTATGAAACATAACAATGATTCCTCTGTTAGACCTCAAATGGCAAACACGACCATTGTGATGCTGTAATATTTCACTCCCCTGAAAAAAAATGAACTTACCACATAATTTACCACATTGTTGTTTTTAAGGCTTTGAAAAGTGTAGTCGGTGCTTTTGTAGCTACATTAACAGGCTTTCTTTGTATTATGCTTCTCTGCAGGTATATCCTAGCCAGCTTCTACACAAAGTACGACCCCACACATTTTGTGATCAACACGAGCTCCCTCCTCAGTGTGCTTCTTCCCAAGTTGCCTCAGTTCCACGGTGTACGGATATTTGGGATCAACAAGTACTGACAGAAATGTCCAACCACTGGATTTTAACCACAGACACTGGACTGGTAGTTCTCTGTGTTTCTGCTGAACTCTGTGTTTCGGGGTTGAGGAGACGAGGACCAGAATCATCTCGTTTGTACAGACTGTGTGGAGTAATCTGAGAAAGACGCGGTTTGTGCTGCCGGTTGCAGCCTCTATAAAGTAAATGCACTGCCGCTGTTTTGTGACAGTAATGGTTCTTTACTGACATTCCTGATGCATTGTCACATCTTATGATGTATATTCCTCAGCTTCTCTCTCTGCTGTTGTCACAGACTGCACTGGCTGCAGGACTGTGAATCTCTCACACTGTTGCCTTGAATGTGAGTGAATTTATTGTGGCACGTTTTATCTTTTGATGCTTGTGCAAACTTTCTGTTTCAGCTTTTCTTCTTTATGTTACTATGAAGGATTCACAAGCAGCTTGCATTTACAGTGGACACTGCAGTCTTTGTTTTGCTATGATACACATTATTTCATGTTATTTACTGTTTGCTATAAAAGCTGGATTTCTCTACCTGCTTATAAATTGAGCAGGAGGACCTGTACATGTACATGTGTTTGGGTTTTTCTTGTTTCCTTTTAATTTCACAGACTGCATAAACCTTGAAATGAGGTTGGTATTGTTTATGTCAAAGGGGCGGCTGGTATTAGTCTTGGTTTCAGATCATCAAGGTATTGAATTCCAATTTTTGAAAATGAAGGCCATAAAAAGTCTTAAAAAGTCAAGATTTACCTCAACACAAGTCTTAAAACCTGGCCTTCTGAAAACTTGAAAAAAAAAAGTGTTCACGTGTGTCGCTTGTACATTAAAAGTGCTTATATTCTACTTTTCAACAAGGTGTGGAAGCTCTGGGCGTAAGTGGTTGTCGCAGTAGAGGCTCTAAATATCCCTTAAAGACACATATAATCGTTGTTTTTATTGGTATATCTAAAAGAAGCTCAAAAGGTAAACCCTCTTAAAGCTGTGGTCTACGATTTGAAACCGCAGCCTGCCCCCCCTTCCCTCACCTCTCCCCCCCCGTTCCAAGATCCCGCCCCCAGCTCGTGTCGCCTCATATAAGTCCCCTCAGACTGAGCTACGAGCAACTAGCATAATATATCAGCAGCAAACTCAATCAAAAACAGCTCAGCTCAACTGAAAGTATCAAACACGACAGACACCTCACTTATAACACACAGCAGTGGCCATTTCAATTGGACCGGCGGCAATGCGGGTCTGGCGCCGCCAGAGCGGAGCCGAGTGTGGGGGAGGATTTATCTTTCTCAGCCTGTCCTCCCCAGCTCAGCTTACAGTGCAAACGATTAGCGGCTAACAGGCTAACCCGCTCCCCTACAAGTTATTAGCCTGTGCAGGCACAAACTAACCAGAGTTATTCAGCAGACATCTCCCACTGTAGTAAACAAAGCCATTACCTGATCAACCAGGGGCGAAACGGTCGATGCTGAAGGTCTGACGGCCGGCTCATGATAATTCGTTAGCCGTTAGCCCGCTAACAGGCCTCAACCCGCGGGCAGAGCTCCATTGGGCCCCGCGGGAGAGGGAGGCGGCTTCGGTCTCGGCGCTAGGCTTTTCTGGCTCCATGATAGTTCAGTAGCTAACGCTGCTAGCTGCTCACCGGAGGTAGAGGGGAGGAGACAGGACCATGACGCACTACGCATGACGCTGCGTAGTGAGAGAGACAGGGGATTGGATGGACACACGGACCAACTCACGGACCAATTAATAGTCGCAGGTTCTTAGGTTTGATTGGTCAGCTAGTATGCAGCTTTTCAGCAGATATACTGAATGGATTTTTTTCATTCTTTTTGGTCTTTATACTGTGTAGATAGGACCATAACAGCCTTATAAACGGTGTTATTGATATGTACAAAGCTTCCAAATCGTAGACCACAGCTTTAAGTTTCCTTTTAACATGGTTCCTCTAAACTTTCTGGCAACTGGTTTAGGTTGCACCCTGCCTCTCACCCAGTGCCAGCTGGGATAGGCACCAGCCCCCCTGAACCCTTATGGCCCTTTTCCACTGGCACGCCTTGGCCCTACTCTACTCGGCTCTACTCGATTTGCAGCGTGTTTCCACTAGCCCAGTACCTCCTAAAACAAGCTAGTTTCAGTACCTACTCCGCTCTGGTTCTAAGCGAGATGAGTCAATACTAAAAGATGACATCACCGACTGCCGGCTACTGATTGGTCAGACAATGTCATCGATGAGTCATGAGTGCGACGACCAAGCATGCTAGCGGTAGCTACCATTAGCTTACCCTCATACGCCTTTTCTTTGCAGCTCCATTGCTCTCGTCCTCGGCTTCATTCTGTTGTATAGCTTCCAAAACTCTCCTGTGCTTCTCAAGGGGTATTTCTTCTTACCACCTGCAGCCTTCTTCTGCTTTCCTTTTTAACTCGGTTTGTGACAAAAAGCCACAGATTACTGCGTCGTGCTCAAAATGACGTCACCGCAGTGCCGCTCAGCTGTTTAAAGCGACACTGCACGCCGTTGGGCAGGCGACTGGGGCTAATGGAAAAGCAGCACAAGGCGAGTAGAGTAGAGCTGGGTAGAGTCGGGTAGAGTAGAGTAGAGTAGGGCTAATGGAAAAGGGCCAATAGAGGGATAGGTGGAATAGACAATGGATGGATGTTAATGTAATAATTAATACACCTGCATGTAGAAGATCTTTAACTGAAATTATGTTTTTTAATGCTAAGATAAAATGATCATTGTTATTTTTTTACAGAATAGTAAAGCTCATTATTATTTCGTCATGAAAATGTCAAATATTACTTATTTGCTTTCACTTCTGAATAGTAAAAATAGTTTTGGTCCAGCACAAGTTTGGTTAAAAAAAGTTGAAATTAGTTTGTAATTCCTCATTCCTGTTAAAATTGTGAGTCCAATTTAAACAGATCTTTGATTGATTTCTGAAATCGTTATGTTAACCCATTTTTATGACACAGTCTAATAAATTTATTACGCACTCAATTTAAATGCAGGAAATGCAATTTTCTGAGAGAGTCAACTGATGGTGATGTCAGATGGACTTTTACTGGTGATTGACATGAAAACAAACAATTAGAGGTTTTAGTTACCGTCAAACTCATTAATGGCAGCATCATGCTGTTTGAGTCACATGACTGACACTGCATGTCCTGTGATTTAACTGTTAGCAATGTTAAACTGATTACCAACATTTAAAAAGAAATGCTGCATTAAACCTTTAAAAAATTTAGTGAGAGGATCCCTGGACTCTCACAAACTGTTATTGTTTACCTGTTATGGTTTAACAGGCACACTTGTGTGTGTTAAAGGAGATATTTTCCAGTTATAACAGTATTTGAATTCTAATCTTCTATTTTTTATGTTTTTTTAACCAGTACACCCAGTATGTTTGTGCACAGTAAAAAAGTTACCTCTGCTGCTTCATTTCAAGACGGGGATAAACCTTAAGAGCCCTTATTCTGCTTTTTTTAAGTTTTTTATGCCCCTCAGTGACTTAAACATGTCCCCTTCACATGATGGAGGACTTCTATGAACAAGACAAAAAGTCTGCTGCATCTCTTTTTCCCCATTTTTGTGGCAACAGCTGTAAATAGACCTACCAGTGTGATGTCCTGCCATTGTTTCATCATCAGTTAAAGCTCATTGGCTCACCATATCAAGCCCAGTATAAAGTGGAAACGTTGGAATGAATGCAGACTTGTTGAAAACATGACAGGAAGCAAAGCTGAACTGAACGCTTACCGGCAGAGTTGACTGTCAACCAATGAAAATGGACTGGGCCTACACGGGGAAGGAAGTCTTAATGTGGGTGGAGATGTAACAGGGGCTCTAAGGCCCTCCTCACATGAGGACGGCCCCATATTGTCTTGGCGTCGGCATCAAAACATGTATCGCTGTTTACACATCGTATTGTACATAGGCTTGTGCATTTGCATGACAACGCAAAATCCACGCAAAATCCTGTAGTACATATGCCCAGCCTAAAGGTGACATTGTGAAATTGTTTTTTCAACTGACTAGTTTGTCCCAGAAATCGCTCGTTCTCCCAGGTTCCACCCAAAACTGTTGTCGGGTTGCCCGTCTGGTTCTGCTCCGAGGTGGATTCCACATCAACAAGTGCTCATGCACGTGTAACATGCTGCGTCTCTGCATGAGCACTTGTTGCTGTTGTTGCCGTAGCTGGTGTTGTTGGTGTTCTGTGAGCAAATGTTGGTATAAAAAGTCGTAGCAATATTTATAGCTGCTGGAACAAGATCAGAATCAGCCCGGCTGCCGCCATTGTTGTTGTTGTGTGTGACAATGTAGGTTGGGGGGCGGGGAGGAGGAGGGGTGCTATGAGGTTACCGTCTTTTCCGGACTTATCTGTTTATACCAACTACAGCATAAAGACAAATACCCAGATATGCACTTGCAGACCTGTTTCAGAAAAGATGCGGAGTCATGGACCAATACGCGTCTCTGTGTGTCAATATCACCAGATCAATAGTTTATTTTACTGGAGTCTTACAAATTCGTTCTCATGTAAAGCCCACCTTAGACAGAGAGAGAATACAGGACTATCAGGGCCCTTTGCTTAAAAAAAACGAGTTTTTTTTTACTTTGTGGACATAACTTAGCTGTCGTCAAGAATGAACACATAAACTCAAAGGTAAAATATGGCATCTTTTAAATGTTAAGCTTACATCAAGTTTTCACTTTAAAAGGGCCTTAAAAGAACTTTACAATGTCATTTATTTGATTTAATTCAAATAAATGTGCAGGAAGCCTGTCAGCTGCCCCTTATTCAGAAGGTTGGCGCTTGAGAAGTCCATGGGAAAGACCCTGACCTGACCCCCTAATTGCTTGCATGGCTACTGTATTTAAATTTGTATGAATGAGGTTAATAAAGCTTGCTTTCTCCCCTTATATAGTGTAGATTTTGACCTGCAGTGTGTCCACGAAAACTGTCTAAATGGTTCATTTTTTCAGGACAGTTTATTAGTTTAGTTTGTCTGGGTCCCTTTTTGTACAAATAGGGGGTCTTTTAGGAAAGTATATCAGGAAGTATTTCACAGTATATGTTACAAGGATCTGGTTGTACGATATAGGGAACTCTGTACGCTTTACATGAAGCCTGAATAGAGGGCCTGTCACAGAGTTTGTTCACATATAAAAGGGATTCCCCATGTCTGCCTTGAATATTGTCCTGTTTGCACTGCCGCGAGGTTTCCCTGTGAGCGAAGCCTGTTTTGAAAGTGAAAGTCATAGGAAATGCAGCTTCTGGAAAACTTGATCTGGAACACATGCAAATGATGTATGCTTTATTAGCTGTTTCACACCTGTTGTAAAATCAAGCATAATCATTTAAAAACCACATCATCAGGGGTGTTCCCAGTCCTCAAAGGCTGCACACAGAGGCACACTGAGGTGAGGAGCCAACAGTGGATGCAGAGGGCAGCTGGCCTAAATGTCATCAGATACGGCTCTTTGAAATGTAAGAGTGGGAGAGGACCACGAGCAACATCCGTTTTCTGCTGAGCACCACATCAGAGATAACATTATCTCACCTATGCAGCAGATTTGGTCAGTTTTTCCCCACTTCTGCTTCCACTTAATGAAACTTGATGCCAGTAAAACTTTGAGGGAAACACTTTCAGTATGTTTGAACCACAGGCAGGACTCATTCATAGTTAAATGTCCTGTCACTCTCAAAGTTTAAAACAGAAGCCAAAGTTGAAGTGTAGATGAAAAACATGAGATGTCCTTCTTTTCCAGTGGTTGGATTTGCTGAGCTGTTTTTTTTTCAGCAAAACAAAGCTCCTCTGCAGTGGTTTGTTTGTATTTCTTTTAAAACAAAGTGCTAATCTTAGCCTAAAAATAGATAATGTAACATAACACATAAAAAAACGAGTCACAACAAGCACACAGGAACGTTTAGAGTTGCTGAAGGGTATATCTGATGACTGCAGGCAGAGGCAGGCTAACACTACTCACTGACTCCCAGTGTTTGAGCTAAGCTAATTAGCAGTAGGTGAGCTTTGGCTGTCTGTTTCTTGTCACAGTCACAGTCAAAGATTGGTGTCTCTCTGCTTGTCATGGACTTGGGAGTGAGGCAAGAGACGAAAAGAAAAAAAAAAAGGTTGGCATATCCCCAAAGTTGATGTTGGAAGCAGGAAAAACAGTCAAGTGTAAGGATTTGAGTGAGTTTGCCAAATTCTGACGTCTGATAACTGGGTCAGACGTCAACTGGGTCTATCTGCAGCTCTTGTGGGGATGTTCCTGGTCTGTATTTGTCTATATGAACAGTCCAAGTAAGGAAGAGTGATGAACCAGCAACTCCCAAGGATAAAAGGCTAGCCCACGTCATCCAATTGTGTTTCTTTACTAATTGCCGCGCACCAACTTTCCCCTTAA